>PVHX01003390.1:77500-80000 GCA_004024805.1 Geosciurus inauris
ATCTCATGCCCTGAGCAATTCATGCTCCTGTTCTGTACTTGTTCAGTAAAATATCCTTCAAAATGCAAAGAAGAGGGTCTGACTATATTGGCCTTCTCAGCTCTATGCAATAATGGCAATAAAAAATGCCTGGGATAATTAATAAGTAGCTTATGAAAAAGTAGAGAAAACTTGGATAACTGGCTCTTATTAGCTCACCCATAGAATACATTCTGATATTCCTTATACCAGAACATGCCTATATTGTTCTTTCTTTGATCACTGGATTTTGCACATGTCCAGAAAAGATGCCATTTATTTATTTATTATTTATTTATTGTATTTTTGTACCAGGGATTGAACCCAGGGGCACTCGACCACTGAGACACATCCTCAGCCCTATTTTGTGTTTTGTGTAGAGACAGGGTCTCACTGAGTTGCTTAGTGCCTCACCATTGCTGAGGCTGGCTTTGAACTCGCGATTCTCCTGTCTCTGCCTCGGCAAGTGCTGGGATTACAGGCGTGAACCACCGCGCCCGGCTGCCCTTTATTTTTTATTACCACTCCTTACCATGTCCTCTAGTTATTCTCATCTTGTTCATTCTAGATGACCAGGAGAGAACTTTTGACTAGAAAACAAAATATTTTTCTCTTAACTCTCTAAATTTTCTCAATCTATTTTCAATTAAAGGTAAACTAATGAGCCATAAAAAATGAGCACTGGGTCAATTGTGTAATCTGTAATCAAATCTGTAATCCCAGTGACTCTGGATGTTGCAGCAGGAGGATGGCAAGTTTGAGGCCAGTCTGAGCAACTTAGTGAGATTGTCTCAAAATTTAAAAAATAAAAAGGGCTAGAAAGGTAACTTGGTGGCAAAGTGCCCCTGACTCCAATCTCAGTACCGAAAAAGAAAAAACAAACAAAACCAAAGTAAAACAATGGCATAGGACCACCTGAACATGCTGAGGCCATCTTCCCCATTGAAGCATAATGACCCTTACAAGCAGCTAAGTAAGGGATTCCAGCTTTACATGCCCTCTGCTTGCCCATTTGGCCTCTTCATGGGGCCAACTCCAAAAGGAAAGTGCAAAGAGTAGGTGCAACTTTATGTTGGAAGCTGGAGAAGCTCAGCGATATACATACTCCACCTGCATACATTTTTCTATAGGCCATAGGGTCAAACTGCTTAAAATTGAATTCTAGTTCCCCAACTCATTAACTTGGGAGTTTTGACAAGATATTTAACCTGCTTCAGTGTTTATAGAGTGGAAGATCCAAATCGTATGTATCCACGAGTGCTTATAAAGATGAGATGTAAAGAACCTAGAGTTTGGCACATAGTAAGAGCTTAATAAATGCCAGTTATTGTTGTTGTTAGCTAAGTCCAGAGACAGTTTTCAGTGACAGAAGAGTTCTGTATTATTTTCTCATATAGTAATTTTGTGACTGAATCCTATAATAATTTACAGTAGTCACACTGAGACAGTGAGATTTTATTCTTACTCTGTTTCTAAGTGTGATATAGGGCATTGAAAGGTCATGACATTTAAGCATGAAACATACAATTTAGAAGTTTAGGGGCACCTGCTGTGGGATGGGGCATCTCAGACACTAACCTAGGTGCTGTGCCACCACCTGATGAGGCAGACTGTAGGATTTCACTTTATAGAAGATGCCAAAAGTTCAAGATGATAAGTGGATGCAACTAAGTGGTGAAATTCAGTTTTCCATTTTTCATCTGTCTGACCTCAAAATACAACATCCCTCTGAATGCTACATCACACTTTTCAAAACTGCATGCAAGGTACATGCTAAAAAGAGATTTTATGGTTTTTGACATTTATGTTGCACACATTCAAAAGAGATAAAAATAGACTCCATGCTGCTGATATAATTACTAGAGGCCATAAAAGCCATGCAAAAATCTGGAGAGGGGGTGTGGGAATAGTTGGGAAGAACATAAACAAGGGAGCAGTGACACAAACTAGGACTTCATACCATCCTTAATTCCTTCACAGAACTCCACACAGTACTGTAGTGTTCCACAGCGGAAGATCAAGCCTTCATTTTGAACTTGGAAATCTCTCCATTTGCAGGCAGCAGCAACTGCCAGCAAGCCACAGGTGGGCACCACATGAGTAGGTGAGAAATGCGACTGGAGAGGGGAGGATGAGGATTTGGTGCCTCTAAAAGAGCATATCCGTTCAAATTATCCTGCTTGGGTACACTGTTTATGTCATACTTAGGCCTTTTTTTTTTTTAAGTTGGTAGTTTATAGGAATTTTAGACATGAAGATCCATGTCTTGGAAATTCCTTGGAAGATAAGTGGAGCAGCCTCAGTGGGGGAAACTGTCTCTCAGCCTGCGTGTGCTGGGGTGAAGAAGCCGTGGCATACTGGCTGGCCTAATGACTTCTGGCCCACAGGCCAACAGCACCTTGATCTGCAAACCAGAGAAACCCGAGAATGAACTGCTGCACTGTGCCTCAGAAGGAAGCAACTGGAGAGGAAACAGGGTTTG
>PVHX01003390.1:85000-131669 GCA_004024805.1 Geosciurus inauris
TTTATTTGAATGTAAGATTTTCAAAGTTTAGAGGGAAACCATGAAATGATCCCATATTTATGTGAATGTACACATATGAGCGTGCCTGCCTACACCATCACAGCACCACACACACACACACACACACACACACAATGCTAAATCTGCCTCCAATTAACCAAAAGCACAATTTTGCCCTGACAGGGAAGATTTCATTTGGTCCACATATGACTAGGGAGCCGATTTCATTTCCTGTAAAAAACCCCCTCAAACGCTGCAAAGTTACCTGACTCAGCTGCTTGTAGAAATCAAATTCAGTCAGAGATAACAGCTAATCATTTGTCACAGTAAGAAGCAATTCCCTGAAATCGGAAGGGAAAACCTGCCGCTTCAATCCGCAGGTCTGTCAGATTGCTAGAAATTACATTCTGCTCTGACTAACCTCTGCACTTGGATTGCTAACAACAAGCAGTCTGCTCTATCAAAGGAGAATATCATACAACCAGGAACCGCTTTTGATTCGTTCTGTTCCAATAACCTGAGAAAAGTTTATGGACATGCCTTGCTGCCTGGACCTCAATTTCCACCGACCTACACACTGTTTTGAATTTATAGCGCTGCAGCTCCATAGTAATATAGGTAAAATTTACAGGCCGACTATCTGCTGCTTCATTGAAAGAAAATTAAGAGTTGATTTTATAACCACACAACTGATATTTGCTTTCTGATACTTTGAGGAAGCACACAGTTTGGAGGTTTCAATTAAAATGCCAAAAGAGAAAAAGCAAATTGATTAACTCTCAAAATACAATTTATATTTTTTAGCAATGCTTCCCGGGAGGGAATTAACTTCATACTCTTCTGTGTAAACACTATTTGTGCAGCATACTATAAGTTTAATAAAAATGACTGATCACCTCTCTGTTAGATTTATAATTTGCATAGAGGTAGTGAAAATGGGATTTTGGTCAAAATGTTTCTCTCTCTTTCTCATCTCCTGTGCAATAGTGCATACAGCATTGTTGGAAAGAGGTAACTTTAATAGCTTACCAAATCCTAGGAAGCCATTATTATTACTTAAAGCATTTTTTTAAGGTAGCTTACTTAAACCCTAAAAGTTATGCTTTGAGTTAGAATCACAGAATCTTTTAGGAAAAACCAAAAACCAAACCAAAACAAAAGCAGAGAGGCATATTTTGCAAGCAATTTTCAACCAAATACTCTTCTTCAACTCTGACCAGATTTACGATGGACACATACAGGGCAACTCTTTTATGTAACTTAAAAGATGGAGAAGTCAGACAGTCTGTGTCTAAGGAGTCTGTCTCCAAGACTCAGTGTATCCCAAGTTTGTTCCATTGTTTTTTTAAAGCATTTTATTTTCCACAGTGGGAATCAGCTGAGGATAGAGTGTGAGCAGTGACTCTGAATTTCCTTTGCTTTTGTCAAACTGTGTCACAACTGTAAAGTTATTTTAACAGAGTTTATTTGCCTAGGCATTTCCTTTCTCTTGTAGTAGTGTAAGAGAAAAGGAAACAACAATTTAAAATGTAAGTACAGTTGAGTGGAAATGAGGGACTGTTCCAGTGTGGATCATAAACAGACAATTCAATGATCAGTATGTGGGATTTTTAAGCTTTAAAAATATATCCATAAATCCCTTTTTGGCTTCTTTCATTTCAATTTTCTTCAAGTAACGGCACTGGGAATTAGACAAGTTTGAAAGATCTAATTTCTTTCTTTCTTGGACCAATTTTGATTGCTTCTATCATGATTAATACCGGCTCAAATGAGGAACTTTTACAAATTCTTCAATATAAGGCATATTTTTGATGTTTCAAAAATTCATTACATATATCCCATCACAATAATTCATGCCATTAATATGTTTGTTGGGATCATTCAACAGACTTCTTGAAGTAACTCCAATAAATTCTCCTTCCTTGGTCAAAAAGAATCCCCTTGGTCTTGGATCTGGCTCTTGCAGGCCATGCGTACAGTGGCCAGGGCTTAAGCCCCAGTACTGTACAAGTATGCAAACAAGCAGATTTCACAATCAGATGCCACTGTGATGTAGGCTCCCTGTGCCAGACTCTCCTTACTGACCGCTCTCTCATCTTGGGCCAGCTTAGGGATCTGAGAACCCACTGCAGTTAGAAAGAAGTCACCTGACTGTGAAGTTTCCCTCCTGTCTATTTTCAACCACTCCAGCTCTCACAGTCACCATGAGTCAGGATTCCTCACCACGGTCCTGGTCAGCACAGCACCCACACAGGGGTGCATTTACCTCTCCCAGGAGAAATGCATGTATAAGAACATGCAGTATTGGTCCCTCTATTTCTAGAGTCTCATGTGTGCTTTAAAACCCCTTCCTTCTAAGTTTAAGAAGATAACTTGATGATATAGTAAGACCTGGATGTATGTATTAACCTATCTACAGCAGTGCCTGTCCAGAAACATTTTCACTTGATCCTCAGAATAACCTTTCGAAGTGGGGAGCAATTGTTACCATGACTTTATAGATGAGTAAACAGAGATGAAGAAATTTTAACTAACTTCCTCCCAAACCACCTCATGTTAGAAACTGCACCTGATTCCTGACTCCAGATCCTACCTCTAGGGTCCTGCTGTGTTCTTTCTCTAACCTCTTGTGCACAAATCTAAGCACACCAAAGTCAAAAAGGATTTCTAATTATTTAGTAGAGTATGGTAGTATAAGTATAATATACTTGCTAACTGATTCAGCAGAAACAACTATGCAGGACAGAGATGGGAGGAGGAGAGAACTAAGGCAAGGTCAAGAGCAACTGCATTGGAATTTGGAGGAAAAGCAAGGAGCACCTGGTCTGCAGCTCATTAAACAAGTACTAATGGAATAACTAGCAGCCATCCTTTGGGGATAGAATATGTTTTTATCTTGCTTGAGAGTTTTAAAAACGTTTGTATTTTTTCATAAAAACTCAAAGTTGCATGCCTATTCTCTACCATATTCACTCTTTTCTCCCCATTTTTATGGACATAAAATTCAGATCAATTCTACAAGTGAACAGACAACTGTGTCCTGAATAACTCAAGTAAGTCACTCTTTCTGTTGACATTTTTTCCTATCCTTCTTTCAGGATGTGAGGTTAGATATTTAATTTAAAATATAATTTTTTCCTTAGTCATGAGTATGTAATTGGAGTACTAATATTCACACTAATTTAGAGATCAGCTATGTAGTATGACAGATTCTGCAACATACATGGAAACTGAGCACCTTTCTGTATAGCAACTTGAAGTTGGCCCTCTTTTGCCCATCTTCATGGGTTATTCTCATTGCTTCTTTAATGTTATCTATCTTATACACATATACCCATCCATCATCACCATCACTACACATTGCCACACAAAAATTCACACTTTTCAGGTATTTTTATTTTCTATAGTTGAAGGAGGAAAAAGAAAAACGTCCACCAAATTTTTACAACCTCTTAAAATTACTTTATACTTTCATAACTGAAATATAAACTCTGGTGACTGAAAGCGAATGGAAGTTTTCCACAGTCTTTATGTTAGCATCAGGGAAAAAACAGTAAGCAGTGTCTTCAGAATACTCTCAGAGAGGGTTAGTGATTCTTACTAGCTGGGGAAGTCTTACTGGTATGGATCCATTACTACAGAACTCACCTTGGGCAAGGTAGAGATGTACTGCATATTATAAAGTTTAGACTTTAAAACAATCATCATTTTGTAATTTTGTTCACCTTTCAACTGATAAAAGACACAACAAATACTTATATTTTCTAAGAGAAAGAAAAATATCTTTCCTGTTCTAAAATTTAAGCAGGCAGCCCTTGGAAGATCACTGGGAAAAGTCTGTATTTTCTCAGGTTTAACTAAATAATTTATGCATACTTTCACTTTGGCATGATGAAGCAATTTTAGCCTTTAAAATCCACAACTACTCAGGAGGGAAAAGGTCTGGTTCCTGCAACTTAAATAATTTAAACATCCAGGTGGAAATGCTTTCAGCAGTTTCCTTTTTTGAGACAAAGGAAGAAGACTTCAGAATTTTGTGATACCAAGAAAAAAGACATAACCTCGGATACATTTAATTTAGAATGGAAATCATACAATATTTTTTGAATGATGGGGACCAGAACGAGGTATGAGGTGAAATGTCTGCTTGCCTGCTGTTTATAATAAATGGACAGACACACATAAAATAATACGTGAGCATGGCCCTAAGCCAAATGTATATGTCCATAAATATAACATGTACAACAAGCATTTACAAAGGCCAATATGACCCTACAACCTACATCAGCCCACGCCCTAAGCTCTAGGTGGCTATCAGATCTCAGAGGCAGCTACGTTAAGATACATTGTGCTTTAATTCCTGGCATCTTGGGTTAGATAAATGTGTGTATCTTTTGGTATATAACTACATAGATTAAAATGAGTGAGAATGAAACAAAACATCATTTCTTTAGGACACAGAGCTACAAAAAAAGGACACATGGAACTACTAAATACTAGAGGAGGTTTTGAAATGTAGGTGTCCAGTATGATTGGTCCTCTGAGTCCATGTCCTCTTAGATTGACATTAGATTGCGCAACTGCCATAGGGAAATTTGCCTCCTCTTGCAGATCTGTAATGACGTAGTTGTCAAAGAGTGTGGGATTTAGAACACAGCCCCTGCAGATTTAGAACATAGCTATAATCAGAAAGTTTTATGGGTTAAGAATGATTTCCTGCTGTTTTATAAACATTCCCAAAAATGTATAGGGCACTTTGGGTTATAGTTCCTTGTGGGAGGGGGAAAAAAACAACAACAAGAACTCATAAGATAAAGCACTGTCTTTTAAAAATCTTTATCACATCCAGATTTGCTGGCTCACATAAACATGAATATCAGCTAAGGTATAAAATAAAGAAACAGCTAAACAGAGTTGGTTCCTTTTGAGTTGAGCATGTTAAAAATTATACATTAAGGGTAAAAAGAAATCTTGCTATGGATTTATTCTTTAAAATGAGTGCAGCCTTCATTCTCTTTTATAGAAAGGACCACAGCTCTTTAATATACCTGGATTTTAACACTGCAAAACTTTTGGCCCTGTGCATCATGGGCATACAACATACTAGGCTCCTCGAAGAGGGATCCTGAAGAAAATGTGAAGAAAGAAAAGTTACCCTCTGAGCCAACAGGAAAGGCTTAGCTTGGCCAGGACAGCACGAAAGAGGGTTGCTGACACCCGAGTCACATGCAGAACAAGGTCACTGTGTTAGGATGACCTCACTCTGAATAGATTCTGACTCTGTTTTTTGTTGTGGTGGTACGCATGAGGGCCACCTGAGTGACGTAGGCTAGAGATGTTTAACGGGGAAGAGAGACATTAAACCACGGTCACAGCGTGCTGTTAAGGGATTAACGAAACATTATTCGTGATTGCTGTATAGAGCTTGAACAGCTAAGGTGCAGAATGTGAACGGAGGCTCAGAAGACTAAAGTGGAGTGGGTGGTTGTTCTTTCATTTTCTTTTCCTTTTTTTGGTCATCCATTGACTTTAATTAAGCCCAGCCAGCCTCATAAGCATGGGAAACTTGGAGAACTTTTTTGTTTAAAATGACCTTGTTCTCAGGGTTTGCCCTACAACTTCTCTCAGCTCTGGTGCAAGGATGAATATTTGCGTTCCTGCTCTGAATCTTAGAATGGGGCACCTGGCGTAAAAAGAAAATTTTAATCTCATCTAAAGTGTAACAATCAGAGTGCTGTATTTTAAGGGAAAAGAAACCTTTCTGTAATTCTGCTGGTTATACTTCTTAACTGTATTATTTTAAGTCAATTAATTCAAATTTAAAAATAATGAAATTACTAGCAGAGACTCTAAACTTCTTTTAGTATATTAAATTGGGCAGATTGCTTCTCTCCTTCTAATTATGAATGTTGCAGTTACAAAAGAAACTGTCATTTTGATAGAGCAAAAGACAATCTGTCTGCCAAAAATGTCCAACCATAATTCTAAAAAAAAGTCATCGGCATCAAGAACATGCTACTTTGTTTGATGTACTGTCTTATTGGAAACCTAATTTGCTTTCAACCTCTGAGACAACACATAACATAAGTTTGTGTGACTAATTTTTCTTGGAAATATGAGTAATTAGAATTAGGGGCCATTTTCATAGCGGGAGTGGACAGGTTTTTAAAAAATTCAAAGTGAGTGCTATAGTTATTTTCTTTGCTTTTTTTTATGGCACTCCTAAAACCAAGTAGAAGGGGGATGCTGAGCTTTGTACTGGATAATGTGAGTCCCCATGTAAATTGTGAGCGATTGCAAAGTACAGAAAGGTTTATTACCTAAGGTGAGCCCTCCCAGAGCTCCTGGAGTATAAAAGCATTAAGCGTATGTTCTAACAAAGTCATAAAAATCAATAAACAGGAACCCCCCACCTGTGCAATGGCCCCAGTGTTAAGTTTTATACATGTAGTAATAGTGCATATCAATTTTCACCACCCTTCCTACGCTAGCTATTACAGGGCCTACCACCACCGGAGGGATGGCGAGAGCTGCACCATTCATCCATCCCACAGAGTTGTCTACATGCCAGGCCCATTGCATCATTGTCAGTTTTATTCTATCTGCAACTGGACAAGGCTACAGCCCTAGCTTCTATACACCCACTCAGTACCGCAACAATTGCAAACTGTGTGCCTCTGTTTAAAGAGTTTACAAGTCCTTCTTAAAGAAAAACAGAACTGTTGCATATTAATGCCCCCAGACCCAGAAAGATCACACAATGGAAAGGGGAAACCACGTGGCCTCCATCGATATGTGACCTTCTCCAACTGCTACAGTCTGTGGCTTATCCACCATGGTTTAAAAACAACAACAACAACAACAAAACAATACACTCTTAAGAAGAATCAGGATGACCAGGTTTCTATAGAAGCTAGTAATAATCTTTGTGCTTCCTAAAAGCCAAAAGATTCAGAAAGCACAGGTCACCATCTTACTGTACAGATGGTAACATATGTTAAGAATTACACCCCAAATATACAGCATTTTCACCAGGTTACAGAAATAACTACTAACATCACACTTAATTCATAATTAAAGGAAATCCTCCTACCCCACCTCCCCATTTTTACCAATAAGGGAAAATATCACTGAATGTGTAACCTTTGTACCACATCCACTTTTGCCATCCGTTACCCTGCATGAGATTAGGAGTGGTGACGGGCTGACTCAATCCCAGTCACTTGCTGGTAAAGAGGTCCAATAAGTTTGGGAGAAATACTTCACTAGGGGCATTCTGGGGGAAAGGGTATTAAACAAACCCATTTTAATTATAATTGAAGATAACAGCTTTCAGGAACGTTTGAGAGCCTGCATTCAGACACAGGACTAGGGTGAATTTTCCCTTTCTTTTAATGGTTCTATTGGTTATAGTTTTAATAGGCCTGAAAAACAAAAGAAGGCCCTTGGTGATGACTCCTCTTCTCTCCTCAGCAAAAAAACAAAACAAAACAAAAAACCCAGGAGTTTTATCTGTCTGAGGTTGCCTTTGATAGTGCTCACAGCACGGAAGTGCCACTCACGGGTACTTAAAGCTGCGTCATTTAGGAGCATAAAAATAGAATAAAGTTGTGCAGCAAATGAGAAATTATAACTCAAGTGCTATGGCATGAAACAAGCAAAATGAGCCATATCTACATTTTTCAGAATCCAAAAAATAATAATAAAGAAAATGGAAAATGCAATTCTAGCATGATTCCCATGAAGGTGTGCTTGAAGTCTTTCTAACTTCAATGGTATCTACGAGAATAGTTGCTATGGATATTATGAGAAAATTAGACATTTCTAGCAATGAAAGAAAGTGAAGCATTGCAGTTGTGAACAGCTGGCATACAATAGATAATTTAAGGGAAAGTGACCCTCATGTATAATTTTTAACTGAAGAACTGTCAGGGCCCATTAGTTCCAATAGGGCCTGCCAGGACCAAGATCGGTTTATAGGAGTATTGTATTAGCATAGTTTCTGAAAGACCAGCGTGAAAACGTAATATGGGGATTCAGTAAATTTAGTGTTTTTAAAAATTGTGCACATTATTCGTTATATTGACATCAATGCTTGCTGCCTATGTGTTCAGAATGAAAAGCCCAATAGGGCAGCAACTGCCATGGTAAACAGTTTGTGAAAAAGCCCTTCTGAGCAGTTGTAACTATGTTCAGAAGTAACTCCCAAAAGTTAAAAGGGAAAAGCAAATGGTGGCTATCGTACTGATTATTCACTGTGGCGCTGAATGTTTCTGACACAGAGGCCTTGGAAAGAAATAGGGCAAGAAGTGGAAAAACTACATAAACTCATTTAACCAAAGTTCTTGTTAGGAAGTATGGAAATTGTAAGCAAACTGTGAAGGATGTAATGAGATCTAATCGGGAAGTATAAAGTATGTTTCAAAGTAATAGCCAAAGTGAATCATACAGAAAAAAAGGAGGTCACTTCTTCCCCTTAAAGTTAGCCATTTAGCTAAGCAAGTACTGAAGCTTTCTTGGAACCAGGGTTATCTCACCTAAACACATGGTGGAATGACAATGATGTACAAGTGACATGCATGGTTTCAAGTTGCAGTCTTTATTGAAAACATGGATTCATAGTAGAGTAGAAGGAAGAGTGAATATTCAGGGAAAACTTTGTGGAGAAAAGAAAAGGTAATGGAGCCAATGTCCACACAAAATGCTTACTTAGCCAAGTGCCTTGTAGCTCCATAAATTGTGTCTGTGTTTAGCAACTGGTGGAACACACCATCTTTAATTTTGTTGTGTGATACTCTGCAGTTTAAAATCATGTTTGCCTTACCTCTGTATTCTTGGGGAAAACTGCTTGATATTGTCATGTTGGTGTTCTTTGGTGTAAATGTTTCGAGGAAATTTCAGGCATTTATATCCCAAATTAATGGGATTCTTGGCATCCTCTCTCCCTTTTAATGTTGCACTGATGTGGAATTAATCTCTCTATTTAGGTGGTTTGTCTTTGCTACAAATATTAAATAATCAAGTCAACATCTTTATATATTTAAAGCTACCATTTTGTTATTTAGAGAGGCAACTATTCAATTCTATAATTATAGCTACTTAAATCAAAGTCTACTAATTAGATAACATAGCTGGGCTTTACAGGTATTACGGAATATTCTTTAGTAGACAGTATATTATAAGCAATCATTAGCTCAGCTATAAAAGGGTTTAAATACTAATGTATTTTTTAATTTGTTTTATAACCTAAACAAGCAATCAATGTACATTAATAAGCATAATTGTTCTTTTGGCATCTATCCATTCATTTGGTCCACCTTGACAGCTCTAACAAACACGTCAGCAAAATTCAGTAACCACAGTATACAAGTAGAAATCATCAGTGTCATCATCTCAAGTATATCTTATGTATGAAATGATTCTAATATTGAGAGATTAAGCCTCTGTAGTTCCCATAATGTCCCCGCTACAGATGTTCCAGGCAAGAACTTTGACAGATATTTCCAACTCAAACACCACTTTCAAGTGGCCATAAAACAAGCTTTAATGAGGTGATAAACATGTTTACCTTTGATTAGGTGAGCTGCCCAATAAGATAACAGAGAGAAACACTATCCAAGAGTAAATATGTACAGAGGGCATTGGTGGCTACCATTCTGTTGGGGTTCTGGAGGTGAACACAGGTGCCAAAGGAAGAACGCCCGTGTCCAGTTTGTCTCTCCATTGGCTAATATGACTTTGTCCATGAAAACAGCAACACAAATAAGGAATTTTTCCATCATCTGTGGACCCCAATAGTTCTTAGAAGACCCATTCTTGGATTCTAAGATTCTGTGTTATTACACAACTCAACTCTAACTTTCTATGTGAGCTTCTCAATCAACTGTGAGGACTGAGATTCTGTTTCCTCATTATTGTATCCTCTGAGGCTAACGTTGTACTTGGCCCATGGTTCATGACAATTGGCTTGTTCTGAGTGTATAAATTTTAATTTCTGTTGTTTTTTATGAAGACACTAGAACAATAGCAATGTTCTGGAATTCTAAAGATCTCCCATATGTGGTAGGAGCCTTGTATCTAGTCTTAGGTATGTAAGTTTTGATGTCTTACTGCCTTTTGCCAAACAGAGCAATAAACACACACCAAGAGTACTGTACAATAATATTCTCCTTCCTCATTGCAGTTGACTTTCCTGCAGGGTGACTCTGGCATATTGTCTGCAAAGGTATAATGACTGAGTTTCATATAAAGAGACTCTTATCATTTGGTCCTTGACAACTTCCATGAGCAGTTACTCTCAGCCTAACAAGCAAATATGTAACTTAAAATTGGAAGAAAAATAAGACCCAAATGGCAGCTTACCACACAACTTGCATGAGTTCTAAAATAAAGGAAATATGAATAAAAGGTAACTTATTCAGCATCACTCGTACATATTTATAGTTTAAAAATTAGTCAAAGTTTATGTCCTGAGGTTGCACCTACAGGAAGCCAGATGTGCCTTCTGCATGTGACCTAAGACAGGCCTAGAGCAACAACTAGATAATTTCTCGCTCATCCTCTACACCGTCGATTGCGGCGGCTTTCTGAGGTGAGAGAAACTGACAGCACTAACTCTCCAGGGCAGAACTTTCCAGTCAAGTGGATCAACGGACTGAAAATCTCTTATGAATAGTCATTAGGCCTTCATTACAAACCCCTCAAAACCCAGTTCTCTTTTCGCAACCAAATGCCTTTTGTCATCTTCACAAGGTGCATCATTTAATTACCAATTGATTTCTTTATATATGACAACATGTCAGATAGCAAAATACAGTGTAGCTCCCTTAGGGGGGAAAAGTCTGTTAACTATCAGTATGCCAGATTACTGAATTATCTGAAAAGCAGGCGCCCTGCATACTGTTTCTTCATCCTAACTACTTTTTCTAACATCAGAGTTTCTTTCTTGTTGAGGAAAGCCAATAAAAGAAAAAGAAAAAAGCTAATGAGAATCATGATGCAGTCCTCCCATCCCTGAAACACTGTCAAATTAGTGAGAAGACATTTTAAGCTTTCTTTATATGAAAAACGACTGCTCGACAACATATAGAGAATATGGAGTGAATTCCAAAATACAACTGTACAGAGAACTACCATAGCCCATCTTTCTATATAAAAAAGGCAAACAATTGTTCTCATTTATACCAAGCATTTACTCAGCTTCTGACTTAGCTAATGCACTGAATCTTCTGCTGCGCAACTGCAGCCTGATAATCAAGTCAGTACTGTATTAATAAGCTGAATAATAAGGGAATTTCAAAAATGTACAGGACTATTATACCGTAACAATAAAACCTCAAACGGAGTAAACCAGGGCAGAGCTGAAGGTAGGCGTCAGAAAATAATGAAACCAGTGTTGCAGAATGCAGTCCATTGTGTGGTAGTGTAAATGCCTGCTTCTTTCATACACAGAAGCCACATTACATGAGTCCGAAATGTTCTCAGAGCGTCACTGTGACTGGTTGTGCTGGAACCTGGCACCGACGGCACTGAAAGCTGACATTATACTGTAGGATGTGCTGCAGGTGTGCAGGCCTGGGAACGTGCTCTAATTACATATTTTCCTGCCGCGCAACAATTAAGGTCGCCAAAATAATTGCCAGTTTCTTAATCCCTCTCTAACAAGACTGACATAAGGAATGGTTTATTTTTCTCTGGTTGTTTTGAAAGTGTTCCTCAAGATTTTGGTTTTCTATGGAACTGCATAAAACTAATTCTTATGTTCAGATGTGTGATTATACTCATTGTTAAAAAAAGGGGGGGCTGTCTTTGAATTGTGGTAAAACTAAAATAATAAAAAGATGTGAATTGTAAAACCTGGTAGGTGGTTTAAGTATTTTTCTTTTAAAGAAGGTAAAATTTCTTTTATAACCTTATGTTTCTACTTTCTGAATTGTTCAAATCATGTGAGATGTTAAAATGTGCTGGGGTGGGGTAGAGCAGACCACAGGAAAACACAGACATAATAGGTGTCCTCACTTACTAATCTTGTTTTTGGGGGGTGGGGGGTGGGGATTAAAGCCTTTTAATATTCTGATTAAATGTATGGACTTGCTGTCCAGGAAAATGCATCAACATACAAAACATTACATGCAATTTCTGGTGATTCACGGATTCCTCAAAAAAAAAAAAAAATCTATTAATGAATTCCTAGGAAAGAATACCAGTTGAATAATAAAGATTGCAATTATTTATACACCTCCCTTCATTCATCCATTTCTGTATCCTCTGAGCCATCTGACCACCATATGAAAGATATAGAATCTACCACAGGCATCAGGAACCAAGTTTGTGGGATTTATATTCTTAACTAAAACCCATTTCTTTCATTATCATTAGTTGTCAATTTCCCATTTTAGTTGGGCTAATTGGGCAGAGCTGAATCATTTAGAGAATTTTGAGCCAGCTTACTCACTCTTGCCCCCTTTCCTACAAATCAGAAGATAGCAATGCGTGCTGATTGAGTACTTAGCAGACAAACTGAAGTTATGTCAAGCGCATTACGATTTAACACAGGCTGAATGGTAGGGGCAGCAGATGTAACTAATGGGGTTAGGGAGAGAAGAAGCTGGAGCTGGTAAGAGAGAGGATGGGAGGGAAACAAAAGTGATTGTATCGGTAATAGAGACTTCAAAGGAGAGTAGTTTGGAAGGTTTGGTGGTGATGGTGGGGTCCTAGCAAATGGAAAAAGAGGCACATCTGCCTATAAAGCAGCTGAGAGAAGAGAGGAAAGGCCTGCCCAGAAAGAAAGCGAGGGAGGGAATCAAATGCAAGGAAATGTACAGATGTGGAAGAAAGGAAGCTTGATTCTATTTAAGGAGGTTGACACAGGCCTCATAGAACTGGAACTGTCCCAAACTGTCCTGTTTTGAGTATCCCAATCATAAGACTTCTTGATAAGCTAATGATAAACAGTAACTTTAATAATTTGACAAGACAATTTCATCCTATTTGAAAAGTTATTCCCTTACAAGACTAATAGGTGGTTAAATATTAACTGCTCTCCTTTGCGCTTTTGTTTTTCCTTTTTTTTTTTAAAATGGGCCAGACATTTAAGAACAGTGTTTAGTCCAAACATGCTGCTTCTCTCCTTTCAGAAAATTAATTAAATGCACTGATTTTTAGGTGAGGAGAGTGTGAGTGTGTGTGTGTGTGTGTGTGTGTGTGTGTGTGTGTGTGTTACTGACAGTATGATAGGGAGAGAGAAGAGGAGTCAGGGACAAAGTCCCTGAAGTAGCTCTGAGGAGGGCAGGGTCGTAACTGGGCTGTGCCACTAAAAATTATGCCATATTCCGGAGGGCTATATCTACCACCATTTCTGTTGATCTACATGATGAAAGCTACTCAACTGTTTCAATACCAGCTCAAGGACATCTTTCCTCACAGCGTTGCTGACCTGTTCAGAGAGGGGCTCTGAAGCTCTTTGTGTACACACACTGAATGAAAGACTTGCCTTGATGATTACTCTACTCATTCTATCAGTCACTCAACAAACAGTTCTGGGATACTGGCAAGGTATGGGGCTGTGAGTCTTGCCAACAGGTTCTCTCTGATACTTATCTGAATCTTTTGTGGGTTCTCCCCTTTGTACTCTTGATGCTTTTGTAACAGCTGGTAAGTAGCTAATGGTTCAGAGTGAAAAGTTTCAAATAATTGTAAGCTTTAAAAGTAATTTTCCCATACAAAAGTATGGTAATTAGCAAAAGAAGTTTTTAAAACATTGCAGTTCAGATCCTGGTTCAAGCACAATCAGAGGACCTGTAGCTTTTTTCTGAGCATGCACTAATACACAGAGCATGCCAAGTAGATGAACCCATATTCATTTCTGACTGATAAAAATACCATCAGGACTGAGCATTCACAAACATTTGTGATACCAGTCTACTGATCCCTGAGTGCCTGCACACTCCTTGTTAGACACTATTTATACGATTCTACACCTACCCTGTAACAGGCTTTTTTTATTCCCTAACCCAATTTCCTTGACCTGTGTTTTCCTTCCACCAGACTTCAGAGACAAAGGCAGAGCAGTAAATCATTTTCTTAGAAAAACACCATCAGGCTATTTTAGTCTTTGGGGCTGTTATTTATATGTCTTACCTGAAAAGTTATTTTGAGATAGTAGCTCACTAAATTATATTTTCCTCATTATCATTATTACTTCAACATGATCATTAATTTGCTCTTTGGCTTTCTAAGTGGGAAAACATCAAAGAAATGAGAGTTCCCCTTAATTTAACTTTTCTTGAAAGGTAACTGATTTACAAACAAATTACTTGAGCCTTGTAAGAAAGAGCCAAATGTGTCTACTCATTTGATACATTTTCAAGGGCTGCACTGTGGAAATGAAGCTCTAAGAAGCTCCTGTGTGATCCACAAACAACTTCACGCTGTATAACATGTGCATCAGATACAGAGACCAAACTCTGAGTTGCAAGCAGACTGGGATGCAGAATGCTTGCTTGCAGTGCCTCAAACAGCTTATTTAAATTGCAAACTTCGCAGTCACTACTTACAGGTGATTTTGAAAGTTCATTATAGAAACTAAACAGCTTAGTCTCCGTACTTTGTTTCCTAAATCATACCTACATCATCTTTGAAAGATGCTATTTAATCTCTCCCTTTCACACAAGCTCATCAACTTTGTTAAGAAATTGCCTTAGAGAGTAAAGATGTATTTAAAACATGCATGAAGCTTAAGTAAATATTCCAACTTGCAGGCAAATAATGCTAGAGACCTGGATAGGAATTTCCAGGATGAAGTTTGCTTTGAATAGAGATCACATGAAAAGTATTTTGAAGTCATAACTTTACAGTGTAAGATGATCAAAGCCAAGTATTAATACTTTTTTTTATCAGCTCACCTTCTAAACAATATTTCAGTAGATTTCCTTTCACACAGTGATATTTGTAATAAATGTTCTGCCTTTGTTTTAAAGTCAGTCTGTAGAAAGATGACATCAGCTTAGCAAACAATAAAGTGCCTGTAATATTGTCTCCAGAGGGCTGTTACATTTACTTTGTAGCAGTAAAATTCAATTTTCAAAAAACACTACATGAATGATGTTAGGTTATTAACCCTATCACCACCGTAAAACATCATTATTGTGTGCAAAATGTAGGTCACAATCTAGAAGCCATAAGTTGCTTTTTTTTTTTTTTGGTCAAATAATCCACTTAAGCTTCTTTTCTCTCCTATAGTCTGGGCTGGGTCCCTTCTTTTGGGGAAAAATATTCTGCATTTTGTTGGCAGGTTGGGACAAGACCCTCACACTTTTCCTTCTGAGTCTCTTTGTTGTCATTCAGTGACAGCTCTCCGTTTTGAAGTCATTCTTTGCATTTCCTTATCACCAAAGCCTACTGTTCTTGAAACAAAAATCAGCATATCTTGTCATATTATTGTTTTTTAAATGGCAGAGTCATAACCCTCACATGTTTCAGTTCTAGGACAAAAAGAAAAATGAGGATGTGTCCCAATTCAAAGCCTGAATCACACTCACATTTGAAGACCTTGAATGCAAACACTTTATTTCCGGACTTTAAAAAATCTCACTTGCTTTACGTGAGTAACAGCAGCAGCTACCTGATATAAATGATTAAAATCCTTCCTGTTTAGAAAGAATGTTCGGTGACAGCACATCAGCAAGTAAAGAGTTAACCAGTTAAACTCCTACAAACCCCCACAGTAACTTTCCAAAAGCTGACAATAAGTAAAAGAAGTGCTGGTTATCCATTTTTTAAAGGGATGGGATTGGTTTTAGAAGAAAGGGAAAGAGGATCAAACACCTCAATGCAACAAAAGGTTGTGTCAGAGGGCCCTCAATCACAAACCGCCCTCCACAACAGATATTCCAACCTTCCAGAGCAGTTACCCAGGCAGCACAGCTAAAAAGTTCCATGACATGAAAAGAACAAAAACCAAAGGGACAGAGGTAGTTATTGTCATGCACACTCTCCTCTCTCTCTCTCTCTCTCTCTCTCTCTCTCTCTCTCTTGGCTTGGGCTTTTCTCTCCCCCCGTGAATCTTTTGCATAAGCTGTTAGAGAAAAGTAATGGTGTGGCTTTCTGAAAAGAAATCCCCTATTTGTAAGCTACCTCCTAGGTAGTGAGGTAGGCCCAGTGGATTTTCTGCAAGAGACACCTGATGAATGGAGAGATCATCTACATGAATACTTCAAAAGAGTCATCTGAAATTAATAAGTGTAGTTATGGTCCTGTAAATATGGTCAATCTTCCCTTGAAAGCACTTTCTTTAAAATTGATGTTTTCTTCTCAGACAAATTCTGTCTTCAGTGCACAGTGGATATAAGTTATTTGCATTTTCTGTGTTGGGTCTTAGAGGTGTCTTAACAGCATGTACGAATTTTCTACTAAAATGTAAATTATTAACAAGTCAGAGTTTTCATTTGTTTTATCTCCTGATGTGAGATCTAAATAAGTATGTAGAACACTTAAAATTCTTACCATTTCTCTGCTTTCTGAGAAATAAATCTCATGCATACTGCACAATATATTTTCTTACGCATAACATGCTTCCATGTAATGAGGAAGAAAAAAAAAACTAATTTGAGGAAGAATCCTGTGTGCTTCCTGCAGACATACAGCACAAATATTAACCCAAAGGAGCACTGGTCCTCTTTTTATCCTCATCCTCACTGTCATCTTCCTCATAATCATTCTTGAAAAGCATTTACATCTTCACCAATACCAGGTGTGATATCAAGTATGCTCAATTATTTCAGTCCTTGACTTTTAAGATATAAGCTACTGCAGGAACTAGATTAAAGAAACCCAATTATGTCATCATTGAAATTTATATGCAAGGATAAACTAGCACACAGTGTGATGGTGACTGAAGGGGATGTGATTGGGCAATTGTCCATTGAGATGTGCTGATAATGATAGCAAATGTTTTTCAGTGATGCCAGCAGTGTTTGAGAGACAGATTATCTCATTTATTCTTCACTATAATTCATGTTACAGATGAGGAAACTGAAGTTCAGAGATGTTAGGTAACTAACTGCCCAACATCATTGGTACCAAGTGGTGAAGGCTAGACATTTTGAACCTGGACATGCTCACAATAACAACACTTAGCTACATCAGAAAGGAGGGCAGGGAAGGAAGGTATTAAATAAAGTTTCAAGGTTTGCCATGTATGGGTGTATATTAGGAATATGTATAGCATAAAAGGGTTTCTGAAGCAATGAGAGAATGACTGAATGAAGAAGTAATGATGGACTGACCTCTAAAAAGAAAGAAAGGGCTTGGAACAATTAGGAGGTAGCTAAATGAAAAGGTATAAACGAACGCTAGAACCCAGTTCAGAAAGCAGTCAACACAGTGCCAATGGATCTCTAAGACAATGAATGGACCCCTCAAGGACATAGGCAGAAAAAAAAAAAGAGAGTTCATGGATGTTATTAAAGTAAACTGGAGTTTGATATGCACATGTGGAGGGAGAGAGGAAAGGCTGCAAAGTCCCAGTGGGCTAAGGCCAAAGCCTAGACTAAGACCACAGCTATGAGAATGAAAAGGAAGGGGGTGGATTCAGGAAATGTTGGCAAAGAAAAAGTGGCAACGGTTGGTAACAGACTGGATGTGGGGAGTGAGAAAGACAGTGGTGAGACAAAAATAACTATGGGGTTCCCAGTTGGGAGGTCTGCGATAGGGTGGTATTTCCCACTGCAATGGAAAACTGGGCAGATAGGGAAAATGAGCAGTTTTATGCTATGTTATTTAATTTGCCAAAGTCAATGTCAGTAAGTTTCGAGATCTCTTGTGGGAAGTATGTGGTCCGATCGTATGTCAGTTTTAACTGGTGAATACCCTGACTCTTGCAAGAGGTCAGTAATCTAGCAGGAGTAATTTCAAGCCAGAAGCTGTCCGGTGTGTAGGGATCTGATGAGGGCAGCATGGATGTTAGATCATTAGAGAACAGGATGTGCATATGAGGAATGCCGGGAAAATGGTTTGGAGGTAGAGATGTGGGCTTGTTAAAGAGGTGGGGGAAATTCAGTGTTGGTTCTTCAAACATGAGCAGAATGAAGTGGGTAAGAAAATGCTTCAGGCTAAGTCATGGCTATTGCCCCATACCCTGGCTTTATCTGTTTCAGTGTTAACAGTACATCAATTCACAGTAAATTTATGGCAGTTTTTTTTAAGTGTAGGGTCTGGGAATATAGTTCAGTGATAGAGCATTCCCCTAGCCTATGCAAGGCCCTGAGTTTGGTCCCTAGCACTGCGGGAGGGAAAAAAAAAGAAGTAATAGTAAAATAAATAAAATATAGAATATATGTGTACAAAATAATGTAGTATCATTCTTTCACTTTCTGGGGCCAAATGGCCAAATATTCTCAAATAGTCACCGACTTTCCCCAAGTACTATAATTAGGAGAGCAGAGTTTATACATAAAATAGTCATTAAAAAATTCTACCCAATGCCCTATCTTAGATTCACCAATGTTTAAAAATATGCAGTCTCATGAAGGCATCTTGCCTGGACAGTGGTGAGCAGTGTCCTTCTGAAGGTACAGCACAGGAGGAAGAGGGTATTTTTTCAGCTGGGAGAGGAGCAGGGCTCTGGGATGAAACCCATGGAATCAGTGGCCACACATAGGTGCGACAAAAATAGAAACACATTGCAGACATTCCAGGCTCTGTCTTCCCCTGGCCAGGAGGTGGGTCGCCTGTGCTGCTTCCTTATCTACCTCCTAATGTGCTCTCCAATCAAAGAATGTTAATGATGCTGATCCTTCTCAGCCATGTTAGCAGCCTGGCCACATGGCATCAGACTTGAGGTTTCATTTAAAAAGTAAAATGAGGCTGTGCACGCCTGTAGTCCCAGATACTCAGAAGTTGAAGGCAGAAGGACTTCAGGTTCTAGGTCAGTCTGGGCAACTTTTTGTCTCAAAATAAAATTTAAAAGGGCTGCAGTACAGCTTAAACTAGAACAACTTGCCTAGCATGTGTGAGACCCTGGGTTCAATCCCCAGTAATGAGAGGGAAAAGAAAAAGAAAACTGACCATTGTCCAGGGTTCCTTATGAGTAAAGCCAAAGCAAAGCATTTCATTTACTGCCTAAATATGTTGTTACTATCTTAATTTCCTCTTTAACATGAAGAAGACTTAGGTGCCAGAAAATGGTCTCTATTACTTTCCTCCTAGGAGAGAAGGGTGTATGTATAAATGATGCTTGTGTTATAACCATTGATTAGAAACTAATTCATAGTTTAATAACAGCTACATTACTACAGAATAACCCATGATTCTAACCTGGTTATAGGCACTTTAACCATAGTTTCCTCAACTGGAGAACTTTTACTAGGAAAAGACAGAACCTTTTATTAGATCATTGTAATCATGCATTTCTTTTGTGTTGTTATCATTTGCAGTTTAAGATTTCTCTTGGACTGTTTTGGTTCTTACTTCAATAACCAAACTTATAACCTAAGGTGGTTTTTATTTTGATAGTATTGGGAAAAAGAAATGCAATGTTCTTATTTATTACAAGAAGTACTTTCTTACTTGAAGGGAAACTCAACATGCATGGGAAATTTTCTATCATTCAAAACTGAAGTGTAGAAATTATGCACAAATTTGAATATTTATCAAAATTAAAGGAAACTCCGAAAGGTTTTTGTAAACTAATACAAAACCTAGAGAAATGGTGAACATTTAATAACAACTCAGTGGCATTTCAGCAAGTACGGGAGAGGCTTTGTCATAATAAGAAGGAGGTTTTCTCACTTGCCACCTCAAATGTCCTGTCCTGTTTTGTCCCAGCATGAAGTTTTAGTTTATGTGTTCTCACAGAGGCCTGAAACTACTACCTACTTGTTATAAACCTTCTCAGATTTCACTGCTGTGGGTTAATCTGTAGGTTTTGATTGACACTCCTGACTGTCTTTCTCACTATGCAGTTCGCATGTAACTACCACCTGAAGGTCAAGGTAGACTATTGTTTTCACTTTAATCTCTATTTGCAACTAAAAAAGTAATTCCTCAGATATAAATTTGACCATTTGCATATGGAGGGAATTACTATTCAAATTAGAAAGCTATGTCTATATGTTATTTTTCTTTCCACAATATTGCTGGCCCAATGTTGTCATGACATCCATCTGGAATTAGAATTCTCCAGCAGACTTTTCTCACAAAAGTATTTATTCATTGTGTGTGTGTGTGTGTCATAATTCCTAGAAGTAATGTACTACTGATAGCTCTTGAATTTACCCTGCCAGTAGGCTGCCTTTTTAAAAAATTATTCCTGTACAGGTGGAGATTAGCATATGAAGAATGATTTTAATTTGTCCACTCTCGGACCTACCTATCTGTCAAACCCATGCATGTGGCAGCAGTTGGGTTCAACTTATCTCTACCACCTCAACAGCACGTTTTAAATAGTCCATGGGCTGTTAGTTTATTTGTAAGCTGAGTTCATTTAACTCCCTTTCTCCAAACAAACCCAATAAAATACATAGACACTAAATTGTTGGTTCAGTTTTCGAGTAACAGAAATAAAAATGATCATGTTCAAGAATCTGTAAAAATGGCTTTCTTTTGACATAAGAAAATAAAACAGCCAGTGTAAACCATCTCTTGACATCTACTTCATGCAGTCCCTGTGGTTTTTTCCATGTGGAACTTAGTTTGCATAGTGCTTTTCTGTAGTTATATTTTATACTGACTTTTTTGTATTGCTTATCTTTCTTTTAAAATATTTTTTTAGTTGTCAATGGACCTTTATTTAGTTTTTATTTATTTATATGTGGTGCTGAGACAAGAACCCAGTACCTCACACATGCTAGGCAAGCGCTCTACCACTGAGCTACGACCCCAGCGCTCTTCTTTTTTCTTGAAAACTAACCTAATTTTGCAGTTCTAATTTGTGCCATTTGATTTGTGCAAACCACTGGTCCAAAGGCCTCATAGAATTAAGTGGAATGAGAGACCTCAGTATTGAAGTGACTATGGATCTATCATGGCTTTATGCTTCACTAAATGACAACATTCCCACAAGGCAGGACCTGTCATTAAGTGGGCCTCAAAGGGTTAACAGTCTCAAAATAGACCTGCAGCTCAGCACACCTACTCACTTATAAAGAATGAGTTGTAAATATGTGCATGCAAATTCTATTTCATTTAAGGACACTTAAAGGTATGATGGAAAAGTAGAATACTCTTTCTCACCACTCAAACTAGAAGATCAAGAACACGGGGCACCTTGCACTCTTCAAAGGCACTGAGCTGAGAACAGCACCTGAAATAACTTTTCCCTGCCACCTACAGCCCTGAGACTGGAACAGGAAGAAAGTTCTCATAGGAAAATAAACGAGCTCAGTCCTCTCTCAACTAGCATACTTCTCTATACTTTACTATCTTTATTGTTTTACGCAGTTCCTGGGTATTTCACTGTCTCAATACAGACAATGCTCCTAAAATCCAGTGATTCCATATTTTGACAATAAAAATTCTTTACCACATTAACCAAATGCCCTAATGTGAATGGGAAGACACTGGGGGTTCAATATTTCATATGTTACTTGCAGATTTCAAACAGCTTTTTCATGGTCAAAATTCTCCTGTTTTGGACAGTCAGAGATGAGTGGATAATAGCCAAGTGCAACTTTCAAACTTAATCTAGTCAGATCATTTAAAAACATTCACAGGGGCAATGAAACAAAATTTATACATTATCTATTATCTTGCATAAATATTAGTCTTAATAATAAACTGTCTGGTAGATGTATGAAACCTGTTTGCTCTCCTATTGATGTTTTACTGGCCATAAGAGCTAAGACCCTACTCTATTTTAAATTTAACTCTATGAAAATGGGCAGTACCCAAGAAAATGCTAGCACAATTCCAGATAAAATATACTGTTGTGAGGCTGAAAAGTGCATGCAAAGCAAGCTGCATTATTAGAATGTTTAAATATTAATTATACCGCTGTGTAGTAAAGATGATCAAGTATGAGTGTCAACTAATTTTCTAAAAGCTGCAACATTTACTTTCATCTAAACTTCCTTTGTTAAACTAAAACTAAAAGCCCAGCAAGTTTAGTCTACTTGAGTGTGTTTATTTTTATTGGTTTCTGCATAATTTTTTTCTACCATAAACCAACTTTAACCCCTTTTCTGTAATCTCTGCCAGTATAACTCCAATAGCACATCATAAAATTCCTATAATTCTTCAAAGCCACGGAGTTGGAAAGGAAAGGCTTGGGCACTTTGTAACAAATGCCAGCTACGAGCTTCAGCCAATTACATTTAACTCTTACAAACCTCGTGTGTGTGTGTGTGTGTGTGTGTGTGTGTGTGTGTGTGTGTGTGCACGCGCACACACGCTTATAGATTTATGCTCCGTGGTCACTTTCATTTCCATTGTAAGCATTCTTCAGTTGCTTTTGAGTTTGAAGCTAGTTCTATTCCGTGAAGAATACTAAGGTGGAGGTAGTACCTAGCTGTAATAGCTTAGGAGGCCGGACTGACAGATGGGGAGGCAGATGTACAGAGCCATGTAAAATCAGAGAGACTTATTACCTTACATCCAAGGCTTAGCTGATGGAGATGAGATGTGGCCTGAAAAGTGGACATTTGCAGTGAAGTCTGGTGACTGGAGAGTTAACCAGAATCACTGCCACTTTCCCCCTTGTTTCTTTTCCTAGAATCTATTGCTCTCTTTCATTATAAAACAGCTACTAGAATCAGGCAGGAGAATCACTTTGAGATTCTTGAGAAGAGACAAAGGAAGAGCATGTGTGTGGAGGGAGATGCTCGGGTTTCATCCCGTCACCCATGGATGCCCAAGCCAGGGCTTCCCACCTGAGACAGATTGCGACGCATGTTCGGCTCACTCATGCACAAGAAGCAATACACAAGTTCAGTGTAAAGCCACTTTAAAAGCTCATCGGGTGCATACTTTACTTGTACAAAATACCTTATTCATGACGGAGCAGTGAGGGCCTAGGTAATTACTTGAATCAAGGTGGCCTCAGAAGTGTTTAAATCTGCAAGGACACTTACAGCATGAATAATGCAAAATAATTTGCATCTAAATTTTTTAAGTGTTCTTTATTCAAAAACTAAAATGCAGTTCCGATTAAAGTTTGATGAGTGAAAGCTGAGCACTTCATACCCACTGTGAAACGTCTCCTATATGTGGAAATTATTTCAGACAGTGGTGAAGGGACAAAAGAGGTTTTTTTGTTTTTTTTTAATTTAGGTTGTGATTAAGTCACACTTCTTTTAAACCTAACTTTTTTAAGGTTATTTAGTGGCTACCAAGTTAATTCCCAAGCTTGCTTATCAGACACAAGTCCAGATTTCTGTACAGCCCTTTAGGAAATACAATGAAAACACTTAACTTTCTTAGACCCAGTAATTTGCCAAGCAAAACAATATTTGAATCCAAAGTTAATGCAATGCAACTTTCTTTTTCTCTTACCTTAAATTTTCTACTCAAAATTTTCTTCCTTTGATATCAATAAACACAAAATATCTCAGCCCACTGTTACTGCAAAAACTTAGAATACTTCACTTCATTTTCTTGTTATTTTATTTATACTTCTGTGTGATTTACATCATTTAATATGTCACTGGCGAATCTTCAGCGAGAAAGGTAGGCAGTGTAAATATGTTAACCTACACTTCTTTACGGAAACAAAAATAGCTAAAATCAATTGAAGAACCCAAAGCAACTTTGTTACAAGTACATGTTAAGATGTTTAATATTACCTTAGAATAGTTTTTCCTCATCTACTTTTCTAAAGTTGAACATTTTAAGCTAATTCCAAAGGAATACTGTAGTCAGATCAAATCACATTTCCAATTTATAAATGTTTTCATAAGCACTTGAAAAAAGGGAAATAAATCAGAATTTAAAAATAATTTTTACTTTTAGTTTGCTGTATTTCTCTGATCTGTTATAATCACTGTGTTGCAGTGATATATTCACTTGTTCCTGGACTCTCACAGTGCTTGCATTGCACTTGATTTTGTGAATATTTGGAAAATTACAATTCAAGAAAATTGCCATTATTTCCTAGAATCTTTTACCGTGTGATAGGAAATTTAAGGCTCTTTACCTGAGATAAAAGTAAAGTTCTGTTAGAAAATAGGCCTTTCTTGCCTAGTTCAGACATCCTTCATGACTGTGCTGTGGTGGTGGACAGCTGGGGTGCAGGTGAAAGTCCCACCAGGCTGGTAGCAGGCCTGACCTTCCCAGTGAGTATTCAAGGTATGCCACTCTGCAATGCGCAGCACCTAAACTTTAAAGGCCCTTGCAAAGGGAAATTATTTTCCTGCTATAGCCCTTATAAAGTGTAAAGACTTCCAATTTACTGCATGCTCCAAAGCAGGCTTCTACTTTATTGGAGTTTCAGATGAGTGTGTTTTCTACACTCTTGGTGAGTGTGTATGCTACTTTTTTTTTTTTAAAACAATGAAAACATTTTTAAACTCATTGAACAAAGATTTCCCCAGCAACAGACCCCCTGCTCAGCAGGTCACCTATCTTTGCGACAGTTTTTCTTTTCCCACGCTAACCCCAGGGCTCATTTGCATAAGGTCTCTGTTGTGACAATTAGTTTCAGGTGAGCTGATTTCTATGCAGCTTGCCCAAGACGATGCACAAGCCCTGGGCCTCCCTGATCCTGGTCCTAATTGCGACTGACTGGCACCAGACACAATCATCCTCTTGATTCAGCAAATTGTCCTGCTAGTAGCTTGTTGTGACCTCGCAATGCACAAATCATATCATGTCAGCCCAGCCCAGTAAACAACAAATAAAATATAAACTGAATGAGCATAATAATGCTTTCCCATGTTTTAGGCATAGTTGACTAAATGAGTGCAAATGAAAGCAATGGTCTTTTAATTCTTCTTTTGGTTGAGAGTGGTATTGTGGCTCCCCATAAAAATTCTTTACAAAATGGGAATGTCCCAGTATTTAAATTCCATGACTCTATGCCCCTGTCACCTGGGAGAAAGTCCCCAGGTAAAATAACTGGCTGCTTTCAAATTTCTCTTAGCTTTGTTGTTGTGGAAATAAGTAATATGCTCTTTCATCATTTCTGAAGCTACAGGGTACATCAATATGCACATTAGCTGGGTTCCCAGTAGTCCCTACTTGACAGAAAAGCATTTGGAGCCAATGAAATTTTATTTCTCTGCATAGCAACACAAGTTAGGGAAGAACTTTTCTTAATTCTAGGAAGCAGGGAGTTGGGGAATGAGTGACTTAGCATTAGCATTAGGAGAATATTTAAGAACAACAGTTGTTCTAGAAATATTGCCTACCCCCACTTTGTCTGCGATTCTAAAACTTAGCTGTATTATGTTACATGTGGCAGCTCCCTTATAAATTCTTTCTACCCTGATAGTCAGGAATTCTGCCTTCCATCCTGTCATCTTACTTAGCTACCGACCTGTCATTTCTACTTTTTCTATAGGCTATAGGTTTCAAAAAAAAGCTTCAGAAGTCATTTGGTTATCTTTTTCTACCTATTCATGCAAAATAAGTCTATTGTCATTATTATGGCATGCTCTTTTTATTTTTTTCAGGTGGCTCTTTGTAAGCATCTGTTTCTAAGATATGAAAGTTGTATCCATCTATATGCTCTCTACAATTAGAAAAGTTTTCACAGAGATAGCCACTTCTGAAAATTTTTTAAACTGATTTTTCTAACAATTATATTATTACTTCTTATTATTACAGCTAATTGATTTTGTTTTTCTTTCCCAAAACTTTGAGGTACAAATCTCAGAAGGGGGTCAGGGATTGTGGAGGAACACAGCAGAAAGAAGGAAAGGAAGAGGAAAAAGAATACATTTGGTATTGAACTATTCAATATTGTTTTGAGTTCTTATGAGAAAGATTTTTGCATTTGCAGCAGGAGAATGGTCTATCCTACCCTCTTCAGATAAGTTAATCCTCTTCGTGGCTCTTACCTCATGTGTTCCCCAGGTCAAGCTGGAGGGTACACGATGCACATGGCCCAGGCACATGGCCCAAGCAACTGGAAGTACACAATACTAATTTCCTCTCCTTTCTTGTGACTTGTAACACCGTTCTTAAAGTGACATGGAAATTGTATTGCAAAAGGCTTTACATTAATTCAATTGGAGAAGGAGATTAGAAATAGTTGGGGAAGACGAATTCTAAATTCTAGAGCTCCAAAGGGTACACTTTTAGGACATTCAGAGCAAGCAAATGTTCAAATCAAGAAAAATGAGCACATGCAGTATCGAGGTAAAGAATTATTGCGGGGCCTACGTAATTTGACTATAAAATAGAACCTACAAAACAGACCTTTGCTATGAAAATCTATAAATCAAGCTTTTTGAAAACTCAAGAGATCTTCAGTGTAAGCAATGTAAATTAACGTAGAGGATGTTTTGCCATGAATGTTTGAACATAATTCCCACCTTATATGAATTATGAATTTGTTGAAGGAACAGTTTCAAAAATGATTATTACCTCTAGCCCCACTCTTAAATGCCACTATAGTGCTTCATCCTTCAGAGAGAGAGACCCATCAAGTTTATCTCATCCTTTGGGAAATTAAAAACAAAAATTGTTCATTCTTATAAAGTACTTTTCCATGTGAATTTGCCATAACAGTATAATATCATCATAGAACTATGTGAAATAAAGCAGGGTATCTCATCTTAAAAGACAGAAGCCAATACACAAGCAAACAATTTCAACCAAACACCTCATTCCTACTTTGAATGCTTAAGCTCCCTGACTTTGAGTTAGCATTTTCTTTTCTCTTTCACCCCCTTCTCATTCTTCATCTTCTCTTTTTGCATAGCTTAACTGCTTCCTCTCTCACCTTGCTGGGCTCTGCCTCTCCCATCTAAGATTGAGGTTTCCTTTTCTTTGTAGGTTCCTTGAGAGTGGCTTCCGTGTCCACATCACTGCAGCTTCCTGCAGTTCCAGTCATGGTCTGTCTCAATTCACTTTATTTTTCACCTGAACCTACCATAGGTTCTTATCTTCTATTTTTCCACCCATGTCTTCTTTCCTTGCAGTACAGTTTCTCTTCCTACCTTTTGACATCCAAACACTTCCCCTACTAATTTCTGTTATTTCCTTCTAAGCACATTAATGTCCTTTCTTTGGCTTTAGCCAAGCAGGTTGAACAAGGCTTTGTGAAGAAAATATATTTTCATCTCAACTTTTGAACCCCCAAAATACTTTTGTATTTTTTTCATATTTACCACCCTCTCTTCTCCTCTTATGTCTCCGCAGATTTCTGGTCTGGAGGTTGTTCTTCTATACTTCCTGATTGTGACTTCCTCTCTAGCATTTCCTATTTCTCTCCTATCTCTGTCCTAAAGGGTTTCACTTCTTAAATGACTATATATTTTCCTCATCTTTTATTTCTACTTATATTTCTTATTGCTCAAGTGTATCTTTTTTTGATGGTTGTATCTTCCATTTCTTATTTTGGCTATACTTCTTTTCACCCTAATTTCCCCATAAATCTCCATCTGCATCTTTTATGAAAATTTTGCCCCTCCATCTCTCTGTATCATTATTTCCTTGAAAACTTTGATCTTAGTTACTCCCTATGCTCTGCTTGCATAGGCTGCACTTTTCCATGTGGCAAGTGTTTTTATGTAGTATCTGATAGCTTCCCTTAATAAAAATCCAGCATTTACCTAAGAATAGCTACCAAAAATGATTCTTCATTCAGCTTAAGAAATGTGGAGACAATTATCAATTCATGAAAGAATTCTTAACCTTTCATTTCTCTTTAATAAAATACAGATAAGATATGTACATACGTGTGTGTGTATACTTTACACATTATACATAAAGACCTTGAAGACAAATGACAGCATGGAAAGCAATGACTATGGAGCCCAAAGCTACAGACTTGAATTCTGGCTTTTTCATATTAAGCAAGGAATAGTAGGCCAATTTCTCAATAGCTGTCCAATATTTCTGAGTCTCAGATCCCTTGTTTGTGCTGAATATTTTCTCCTTCTACCTCCTGGGATTGTTGTGAACATCAAATGAGATGTTTTGGTCAATGTACCTTGAATGATATTAAATACTCTATATCCACCTCTTCTGAGCTATTCCTGATTCCCATTATCAAATGTCTCATGGGCCATGCAAGTAAGGGAGTCAATTTGTCCTTCTTATGGGGACCCAGAATAGTTCTCATATGAAATTTCCAAGCAATTATGTGGGCCAGAGATGCTAGATCTTTTGAATTAATCAGAGGAACTAAGAATCTGGATTTTGTGTGTGTGTGTGTGTGTGAAATTGTTCAATTTTTAATTGACTGACACTGGCAGTCAATTCAAATATACTTAAAATATGCTGTGAGCCAAACTAAACACATTTGACAGTCATTGGTCTGCAACCTCTGTCAATCCCTATGTTTTACGGCTATGGATGTGAAGTGCACAGAGGTTAAAGGACATGCCCAAAGTCACACTGAGATGGGAAGGCACAACTGGGACAGCTAGGAGTCCAAGGTTCCTGAGCCAAGATCAGGACTCCTCTTGTTTTATCAAGTTGTGATTCCGGATCACCACAGATCAATTAGCCCACTGAAATGGAAGCTACTAGGAGTCAGGTGACCTAATGAGAAATGGCTTCTTCTGCACTTCTCTCATTCAAAACCCTTCCTTTATGAATCTGTTATTGCTTTTGCTTCTGAAGCTAAAGTTGGTGAAGGTGGACATACACAATGAGGTCAGGAGCATATGCCTTTTAATTCCTTTCTGGCAACCCTCCCATCCTCTTATCCACTGACTCTTCCTCCTCATCACCCTCTCTACCATGCCAAGATAGGCTTAGTTTTGGTATGGGACTGAAGTGGGAACACCAGGCTAATGTTAATACCAGCTGAAACATTTTCTGACCTCTCTGCTCAGATTGTACACAAATTGGGAAAACAAAACACCTCACCTATAAAGCCACTATTCAGTCTTCCTGAAAAAAACACAGGATCATTAAACCAAAAAATAATGAGTTCAGAATATGTGACTCCATAATCCAATCCAATAACTCACTGTTATGATTTAAATATAGGTTGAGTTTGTACTCCAAGATTCATAGGTCTGAAACTTTCTTCTTAGTGTGGCCATGTTGGGTGGTGCTGGAATCTTTAGGAGGTGGAACCTACAACAAGGTAATTGGGTCATGGAGACATCACCCTCAGAATGGATTAAGTAGTTCTCATGGGACTCCCAACTAGTTCCTGTGAGAGAGTTTGTTTCAAAAAAGAAGACTGGTGCCTTCCTGTTCTCTGGCTTTCTGTTTTGCCATGCCATCCCACCACTGTGATTCCATCTGCCTTGGGACCCTCACCAGAACTGGACAGTGTCCAGTGCCATGATCAGAAACCACCAGAATTGTGAATTAAATAATCTCATTTTTTTCTTTTTTTCTTTTTCTTTTTTACAAAGGACCCAGCCTCAAGTATTTTGTTATAGCAACAGAAAATCTATTAATATTTTTCACTAAGGTGTATTAGATTTGGTGATTCTAGCTCCCTTCATTTTTTGTTATGTAAAACAATAATAACCTGACACTTCAGAGTAGAGAAAACTTAGGGTGAAAACAAGATGTTATCTCACAGTGGATCTTGGGTACACAATATCAACAACAAAAGTGGATTAACATTCAAAATAGCATTCTGTCTCTGATTTAGAACCAAAAGATTAAGGTTCAAATCATGGTTCTGCCATGATTTCTACTCAATGAGGGAAAAATTAAATTCTTTGGATACTTCCAAGTTTTAAAATTATATGAAAATATTAAAGGAAAATATTTTGGAAAGTTAAATATATCAGATTTTGCAATGATTTTAAGATAGGAAAGGACATATAGGTAAGCATAATTATAATGTAAAAATTAATAGTATCATTATATAATTCTAACAACTGGAATTTTGGAAAACTTGGGTTGGGACATTTTTTACAAGCAAAAATCTACAGATCTCATTTTCTTTTTCAAACAGATTTGAGGTATAAGAATATTTGTTCTCAGTTACCTATGCTAATGTTTGGATCAACAGAAAAAATTAACTACTTGGAGAGCTAAACAGTTGGGGTATTTATCCCTCAATGCCTCAAACTGTTTCAAGAAGCCATAAATTAATCATCTGACCCTGCCTTCTCTCTTCCTTTTCTTCTCTGTTTAAGAAAGGAATCAATAATTTAAAAACCCTCCCCTCCAGAGGTAAGAGATATTTTTGAGTCAGTGTTATTTGCCAAAAGCTATGCATTTTTGAAGGTTTCAGTTTGTTTTATACCCACAGTGACAAATTTCTTTACGTTATGATGTAAGTGAAATTCTTGATGATTCTAGAAATCTGATTGTGAAGTTTGAGGTATCTCACACTTGTGTTTACAAAACTTTTATATTTGGCTGAAGAAGCCTCTTGCCAAGAGAATAAAATCTTGAAAAGATTCATTTATTGTGGTTTTATTTCTTTTCTGACTAAACTTTTCACATTGATCACAAAATTGTAGATTTTTACCTTTTATTTCTGGTATACATGAAAAATAGGTAATTCAATAAGCTTGGAGAAAGAAAATGTCAAATAAGGTACTAAAAGTTTTTATTTCCTCAGAAAGAATATAACATATTTTTCTCAATTGCATTTTATAAAAGAATGGCCATTCAAGTGGAACTCAGCAATTAATTTTATCCACTCCTTATTTCCATGTGTATTCTTTTTAAAACTAAAACTACCTTGATCATGGTTTTGATTACGAATCCTGAAAACAATTATGGAAATGATCTTTAATATAATAATATATTTTACTGAACGTCTCAGCTTTTTCATTCCAACAACTGAAACAGAGACAATTCTTTGCATGTTGAAATGTGTAATTATCATGTATCCAAAAGGGAGGGTGTAATTTTCACATCTGATTACAAGGGAAGGGTGTAAGTGAAGCTGCCTGGGTAAACTTACACTTGTTTACAAAGAGCAGTACCTTTGATATTAAAAACTCAAAACATGCAAAACACTGAGAAAAATCAAGATTAACATGCACAAAAACTAAACAAAAATCTTAGTATTTTTCTTGGCTCCACTACAAAAATAAAGTCATTTCTTCTGAACTTGTATTGGTCTGCTTAACTTCTGATGATTTTAAGACTCAAACATTATTTTATTATGTAAGCTTCCTGGGGACTACACTGTTAAATGTTAGGAAGCTCAAACACTACATTTAATTTAAAAGGAAACTTCAAATCCTTTATGCTTCTAAAACTATGTGGTCAGTTCAAACTAGAGAATGATTTTCGTCTCACCATAACACACTTTTCCTAAATACAACATCATTGCTTGCAAGATATACATTTTGATGTTTTTTTTTTTTATCTCCCTGCTATTTTTTTTAACTTCTGATTTACCTTTGATAAGATCAACTTCTGCTCATGTGAACTTATGTTTTGGACATGTAGGAAGAGATGATATCAATGAAAGTCAGTGCTGTGATGGTAGCTATCACTTAGCAAGAAGATTTGAGATAAATACAAGAGCACACAACAGGTAGAAAAAAGAAACTGTCCAAACAGCAAACATGTACCAGAAACAATTTTGTATGAGATACAATTATGATGGCTACGTCATTATGGTAGATTTCTGCAAAGCTTAAAAGATTGGCATTGAATATTAAATATGCTGATCCTATTTCATTTAATAAAATAAGCAACAAAGGAAAACAAAAAGAAGGCTAAAAAGGAAAGGTTTAAAAATCAATTTAGGAACTGAAGATGAAATTTTACTTATGCTAAAAGGAGTCCACTTAAATGCATTCAGTTATCTATTTAGCTTTACAATTATACAGAAAGCAATGAATTTGTTAGAAACCTATCAAGTTATAGAGGTTTTCAAATGCAGTATTAATGGCAAGGCTGATTTTGGTATACTTGAAAAATTTTGGAGGAGGGGGTAATTTGCTAAATCGAACTTTACAAGCAAGAACTTCCAAAAGGATACAAGCTAACCAAATGATTAAATTGAAAAATAATTACAACTAAGCAAAAAGCTATTCCATGGAAAAGAACTAGGGTCTTCATTCCTTGATTGCCTAAGGCATTTCAGTAATAGTTGTAAATGAACTTTTATAAGATCTTTGACGCCTTTTCTTTATATAGGATTCCACCATGAGTCTTAGATTTTGCTTTCCATTAAATCAAAAAGCAAAACACCTGACATAAATGTCCTTCCTCTTCAATGTCAGTGGGCATCTTTGCGCGGAGGCCAGGATGTATGCATGGGAATGTCATAGGTGTGTCTGAAGAGACAGGAGGTTCAGGGGACTGCAGCAGTTTCCAGGTAGCTGAAAGGCTCACCAAGCACCACACATCTGTGTCCACAGCTTACCAATCAATGCTTAGCGCACAGCACATTTTTCACTGTGTTGTTAGAGTACATTTGCTTATATTTTGCACAATTTTAATTTAACTATATTGATCAAACTGAACACTCAATAAGACCCTAGGCACCTTAGGCTTATTAAAATTAGTCAACATGAAGCAAGTGAGCTAAGGAAGTAATGGAAACTGTTTGGAGATTTAAATACAGTGGAACCCACTTAAATAAATACCTGTTAATGAAATAAATCTATTAAATGAATTTATTTTCTCTGAACCAAATCAAAACACATTGAGTAATACTCAAGGGGACCTTTAAATGAATACTGCTTAAATGAATAAGCATCTTAAATGGACATGTTTCTCTTGAAAGGCAAATAATATTTTCATGTTCTCTGGGGTTAGTTAAAGCAAGAAAATCCACGTTGACTTTTTTTGGACATATTGTCATTCTTTGGAATTAAGCAAGAAAATTGCTTAAATAAAACTGTTTAAATACTAGTTTTCTTCAAAGTTATTATTTGTGTGCACATGTGATAGGCCTTGGGCAACATGGGGGACAAATGCTCGAAACACTTGAGTTCACTATTTGTCAGGCAACTTAACCACCAAAAGTTAAAACAGAAAAATATTAAAAATTTTACTGCCTTTTGCAATCCCACTGGCTACTTTTACCAAATAGTTTATGTGCCTCTTCAGAAAGCTTTTATTTCTCCAGCATAGTTAAAAGGTGGGATTAAAAGCATTGATTCCCTGACTCTAATGACAATTTGTATGCGTCTCACTGGCACATTCACAGGGCTCAAAACAATGTATTTGAAAGGATATAATTGCTTTTTATTGTGATAACAACATATCTTGAAATCTCACCTATTAGCCCACTTTTAAGTGTACAGTACAGTACTGCTAACTGTACCTGCATCGTTGTATAGCAGATCTCTAGAACTTGCCTAAGTGCTTTTAGCGTAAAGTTCATGTTGGACCACATCTTTAACTGATCAGGTCTCTCTTTTCTCAGAGGGGTTGACCTACGTTGGTATGTTATTATAATGACAGAAAAAAATGCAGCACACGTTGAAGACTTAAAACAATAATACCTTTTAAAAATACAGTCAGCACACAATCCACAGAGATTTTTTTCAGATCCCCTTTATGTAGTGTTGCCTTTAGAGGGCTTTATTCATTTTTTTTTCCTTCTGGCCTAAGATATTACCTCTTTTCCCTAAGCAAAAACACTGTTAGCATGAATCAGGCAACTAGTGGGAGACTGCTGGCCAGGTTTCACCCCACTAAAATTCTAATCTATACTTTGTCTTTTAGAATTAAGGAGAAAATGCATATCAGCAGAATCTCCTCTCTACTTTATTTCATTTATAAATTACGAGAATGATGCTATTATATATTATTAATTTCTGCTGTTCTCCAACTCTGCTGCAGCAGTGAGCTGCGGATGTTGGAACGGTGTAATTATGTTCTAGTAGGGTAGCCATCCGTTTCCTTTCAAAAATTTACAGGATTCTTAATCACGCTGCTCATTTGGGTGCGCAGCAGCGAGGATGGCGAAACACAAACAGGGCACGTTCGTTTACATAGGAACACCTGCTTAGCATGATAGCAGATGTCAGTCAGTAAGCAGAACACAAAAGGAAAAAAAATATCAACAGCAGCAAACTCACACCATTTTGACTTGGTGCAAGGAAATGTTTTCAGAAGTGATGGCAACAGTGGACATTCCCTCTTAAATACAAACAGAGGTTCTGAAATTCCCAAGTGTTGTTTGTGGTTAACGTGTTGTCAGAGAGAAAGGACGCATTTGCCTCTTGTTGCATTCTGATAATTGACTCTGACTTTCTGTATTATTTGGGGGAATTACTGAAATTGCTCTGCCTCAGTTTCCTGATCAGTTAGCAGACAAGGGGTTGGATATAAAAACCTAGTTCCCCAAGGGTGATTATTACTAGAAGCAATGTGATAATAAGAGCACAACTCTCACCAGACCTAGTTCAAATCCCACCTCAGACACTTAGTGGTTGCCTAACATCAGTCAAGCTTTTATAACCTTTCTAAGCCATGGTTTTCTGATTTGTAGTGTTTGCTGAGAAAATTAAATGAGATAGTGTATACAAAGTTCCTGCCACATAAGAATGCAGGTGGCGATTGTAATATTATTAGTATCATCAATGTCATTATCATTATTCAGATCCTCACAGAGCCTTCCCCACTCAACATTATCAGTTATTAAAAGTCTGGAATGACCACTGACATCTGACATCTCTTGTAGAGATCATCATAAAATGCAATGTTTTTGATGTGCATAGCTCTGCAGGCTATTTTAACGATACCTACTACTTAAAGAGAGCCTGTCATCATTTCCACTACCTTTTCTGTGATTTACATCTGAAACATATAACAAAGTTTCCTGGGATGTACTTACTCTCCCTGAAAAAGAGCTCCATGAAAGTGAAGTGTTTTTTACAACTCTGACACAATAAAATGAGGCCATGGAAAAGAAATAAATTAGAAGTTCATCATCTTCCCAAGCCCATCCCACTCTTATGAATTGCACACTAGTTTTTAAAGGACTTTTTGGACTACTCTGATATTTTCCCCTCTCTTTCTTTCCCACAAATGGTTAAAATTCAAAATGGAAAACAGCTATCACACATGGGCAATGACTAATTTTCCTAAGGAATTTTAGTATTCTGTATGTGTCTGCTCGTGCAGGCCTGTGCTCTAAAGTCTCCCTGAGTATGCATTGACTTGATACCCAATAATGGCTGCTAAGGAGCCGTTATGTAGTGCCGTGTCAATGATCCGTGCATTGAGGACTCCCCGAGTACGCATTGACACGATAGACCGGAACGGCTCAGAAGAAGCTGTTATGGTCTATCATGCCAATGATGTGCGGATATTGGCAGGGCCTCTGGCCCTTCCATGGAAATTATGGAGTCTCTGAAGAAACTGGGGTGGGCACCATGTGGGCACCATCAGTGAGCCTACCCTCGATTCCATTCTCCCTTCTTGGGTTTCTGTTAAAAGAGTCATCCTGGAAAAGTTGTCCACTAACTTCAGCAGCCCCCTTTCATCACCAAAACATAAGCAGGAGCTAAAACATTCTTACCACTTGGTCTTTCTTCCCACAGAAAAAAGCTTATACTGTTAATGGTAAAAAGAGGGGCAAAAGTTGAGGTAATGTTTTTTCATGTTATTGCAAGTTTTAAGTTATAAGTATCTTTTCTGTGTTGTGAGTTTCAAAGTGTGCATGTACATGATGCCAGGCAGACTTTTTGCTGTTGTGGCGGTGGGGATTTTCTGAGATTGAAACATTCAATCTATGCAAAGAAAAACACCTTATTTTTACGTCCTCAGAAGTTGAATAGGTACCCAGAACTCAGCATATAGGAAATGGTTCAAAAAACCTTGGGAAGAGAAGTGCAAGTTCAAGAATAAAGTTTGGATTCGCACATGCTTTACCAACTTAAGGCAGTAATTAATTCACTTATGGTATTTACATGCCCCTCTTCAGATACTTATGGAGAACATGGGAATTTTAAATTCACAATTCAGTGCAAGATTTAAAATGATCTTCATTAGAATTTGAAGCTATACTCTAAACTGCTTTATATACTACCAACAGGGAGCCTCATTATGTAGTACTATATTTGGACTACCTTCTTTACATTTTGTAGCTGTAGATTTTGAATGTATTTCTGGTATGCTGAAGCAGAATCATACAAAGTGTTTTAATCAACTCTATTAACTAACCAGTCCATATAGTTGCATGGCAAACATCTAGGCAAGAGAACTCAATGCAGCTTCTTTTCTGATTATCTCCAAAGGATCATGGAGGAAGAGAGATCTGAGATACCCAAGCACAAGACAGTGGCAAAGACTTGCACAAATACCAAAATGCCTCACTAAACAGAATGGTTGGAACAAAGAAACAGATTAGGCAGAAAATAGCTACCATGACTGTGATTTTAAATATAGAAGGTACTTCTGCATGTTCATTTCCTTGAGGAGAAAACAGTCCGGTTTTCATAATGAAATTTGGACTGAAGGAAGTTATCTATAGTTTGTATGTACTACACCTTGACTGACAATAATTAATAGAAGCAAGAGGGGGAACTCACCAAAGGCCAACCCAAAGTGAATGCTCAAGAATAGAACAGAAAAATGGAGGAAAGGGGTGTAACGTTAAACATCTACTATGTACTTGGCACCTTACTTGTTACCAAAATTTCTTTACAACAACCCTGGAACACATATATTATTATGAGAAATAGAGACACAAGTGGAGCAAGTTGCTCCAGGTTGTATGGCTAATATAGAAGGGGAAACCAAATTTGAGCCCAGATATCCAAAGCCTATGGTCTTTTGGTACCCATCCTGCCTCTTGGCCTCTCTGACTCATGGTTCTCAAAGGTGTCATTGAGAAGGGTGGGAAGCTAGTTAATTTTAAATAAATAAATACATCCAAGTTTTCAGAAGGCCATAGCTATCAGAAAGTAAAGTTCAAGAAATCGTGGTAGAGGGTCTAACATAAAGTTAACAAAATCTTTTTTCTGCTATTACAATACCGATGGTAAATCTTTAATGTACCTGCCATACCTGCCTTTAACAGAATGGTGTCCATATGTCATATGCTGAGCTAGTCACTGGTGATAAGAGATGGGCAAGACTCATCAAGACATTTATTTACACATTTTGTGCAGAGACAATTAGGAATCAGATATTGTAAGTGCAGTGATAAAAATCAAGATGGAAAATACCTTATGAGGAATTTTTTTAGAGGACATTTTGGAGTGGTGTTTCTGAAAGAAAATGTATGTGTACTTCCTGGAAACTCAGAGATAAAAAGTATGCCCATCACTGTGGCTATTTCTTTCCCTTTTCTTAAAACTACTCCCTTAAGATTCAAAAAGGAATATTCAAATACCTCAGGATAAGGTTATTATTTCCTCTTTTGAAGAATGTTTCAGAAGGTCTCAGAAACTGAAGTACTTCTGTCAGGATTCTGGCAGCCTGATTAGTCACATCTTATAGTCAGAATCAGAATTTATTGAGCATCTTCTAGACTCCAGACTGTCCTTAGAATCTTGTTCAATCCTCCCAGTGATTCTATCAGTCAGTATTGACCCTCATTCTAGGCATGAGAAGTGAAGCTCAGAGAGGTTAAGAAACATACTCCAGGCCACATGGAAAATGAATGGTAAAATCGGAGGAATTTGGGACTCACATTTGCTTGTGTCTGACTCTCGTGTTTTCATTTATTTTTAAATTCCCTCACTCCTGGAGAGAGAAAAACTGGGTTCCATTTGTTCTAAGTGGATGGATTCAAAGATGTTCCCAGAGCTGGAGTCTGAGTAGCAGAGAGGAGAACATGAAATAGTGACACAGCTCACCTTTGAGACTCTAGCAGACAGCACACAGCAGGGAGTGTGAAGAGAATCTCTACTTCCCCTATCAGTGGACTGGTTAATAGCTCCTAAATTTCATCTTCAGTTGTGCAACATTTTGGGGATTTTAATATGCTATCTTGAATTCATATCCCATTCATAGCTGACATAAATGTTGTCTAAATCCTATTAGCTAGGATCTTAATTTAAAATAGCTTCTTGAACTGTCAAAAACTCTAATAAAACAGGGATGTTTCAGACAAGCACAGAGCAAGTTCTGTGGGACACTTGAAGTCAGCTCGTAAATTGTGTCCCTACTTCACTGAAGAGGTAAAATCTAGACTTTTGCAAAAGCCCCATGAATCCTGCACTAAGAACCTACTTGAAAGTCAGTATTCTGCTTATTATCTATATCTATAAATAGACTTTAATTGAAATGATAAGGAAGATATTTGAACCACATGGTTAGGTTGAAAATTGACAAAATGCTGAATCATTATTCTTTTTTGGCAACATAAATTAATTTCTGAGAAGGTACAAATCTTTTAGTTCATTTCCTTAATTTCTGTCCCCTTTGAGAAAAGTACATAATGTAGAAATAGGCAACTGAATTTTTTTTTAAAGGCTACTGTTCCTTTAATACCCAGCTGGTTCTGAGATGTAATAAAATTGACATATTGATTCCTTTGAATTTACAAATGCCTGTTTCATAAACTCCATCTCCAAAGCCTAGGCATCTTTAGAGCACTGTCATCTTTTTTCTCCAAATGGATCAATTATGTGCCCACGTAATCCTGTTACCTGTGAAATCCATGCATACTTCTCCCATTTGCTGCAGTTCCCAGGCGGACAAACTTGCATTATGTACGCATAAACAAACAGCGCATTTTCCTGATATTAGAGATTGTTTTCAAAGTGAAAGGCAATCTCTTGGGTCTTTTACTCAAAAGAGAGAAAGAGAATGGAAAAGAAAAAAATCTGTGCATGTTTCTTCAAGTAACCTCAGTATCTACACACAAACACAATCACATGTCTACATGTGTGCATACATAGATTTAGATTTAAAAATTTTAACAATCTATTTAAATTACATGGGTTTGCTATGTTAACTGCTCCAAGGAAGTTAATCATCCATTTTAGTTAAACTAGTCTATGCAGGTTTATCACATTTTTTATTGCTGTCTTTTCTCTTTTGTTGATAATTAGTTATTTAAGGGCAAATCATCCCCAAGATACCTTGACACAATTGAGAAATGGAAACCCAAAGTGAATTAGGTTATAAAATTTGCAGTATCTTAGGGGGAAACGAAAGTCCTCAATATTTTCACTCTAGCACTTGACACTAACTGGCTCTGAGACTTTCTTAAACACACACAGAGCCCTTTATTGAAACAATCGTACAAAACACAAAGATTCTGCTTCTAGTACATTAGGAGGGAAATGCGTCAGTGAACTAGGAGGCCTTTCTCATATGTTGAATCTGTAACAGTAAATTGTCTTCCCATACAAGCACATTTGCATGTTCATGTGTGGACACACCCACCAGCACAAAATGCGTAAAGAAGGCTTATATGGGAATATATGCACAGTCCGTGACTATACAGTCCTCTGCAAATAACCAGCAAGCAAACATGCTTTTGTCTATGTGTGAACTCTCTGGGTGAGCGAAGTACTGTGCATGTTCTGCACAGAGATATGAATTCTTGTTTCATTCTTCCAGCCTGTGCTGTATCTGATTTTCCTCACTTCACTGGGCACCCAGCAGTCCAGTTACACTGCACTTGCACTCTACAATTTGTCTCTAAGAGATTCCCCAAATCACAAAACATCTTGTCTGTCGTCCAGTGTGCTCCCCATATGCAGAAAAGATGGTCTGAAAAATTGGGTTGTGCTTGGAGCCCTGTGGCCTGGCCCACCGCTGCCGTTGTGCAGGAGTGGTTTTAAAGATAAATGGCTGCATGTTAACCAGATTTGACATGCTGTACAAAGGCAGGCACCTTTGGTCCCATGACACAGCCAAACAGAAAACACAACAAGCAAGGCTGGCAAAGATGTCCGACATGAATAAAAGCACAACAATTTGTCACATAGTTGTTACAAAATGTTAGCAGCTTTAGGGCTTGCCATGGGATGGCAGAGATAAGGCAGTGTGGAGAATTTGAAAGTTTGAGGACTGGTGAATCTTAGGCAGTGGAAGAGTTAATTCAGAAAAAGGGGAAAACAGTCATTGCAAAGGGATTATTTTCATTTGCTTCCTCATAAGGCAGAAGAAGGCCTTAATGTCATGAATTAAATCAGCAAGACCAGTATTCCCAGCTTAGTATTCTCTGCTGTTTTGAAAGGCTGCCTGTTAACTATCTCTTTCCAAGTTCCCAAAGATGTAACACATTCTAGGATCAGTTTCTTGAGGATCAGAATCATTTTTCATTTTCTTTTACAAACTGACATAGTGATGAATGAAAGGAATCATTTGGAAGATGAAAAATTCTTATACCCCACTTAGTCTCATATTCACCCTCAAACAAAGAATCAAACTGCATCACTATAACTCTTCCAAATGCTGGATTTCCTTTTCCAAACGTCCTTCCAGTCAATGACCACTGTTGCCTGTAATTCTGGAAATTCCATGATTGCAGTAACATTTAACCATAGACTTTCTTCCTGACTGCAGGCTCATGCCCTTCCTAAGCCTCAATTTCTTCATCTATAAAAAGAATATGAAAATAATAGCACCTACTTGAAAGAATTATTGTCAGTACTACATCAGATGACATAGACAAAATTCTTAGCACAGGTCTCAAGGCATTATAAGTACTTAATAAACGTTAGATAATATTATCTTTCCTACAGTTGCCAGAGACATGTCACTGAAACACAAGTATGATTATGTCACTGTTATATAAGAGATGGTTCAAAAGCTCACCATCATCTATTTACTGGATAAGAGCCAGAAATATGGGATAGGACATTTTCATGCTTCCATCCACCTGTGTGGACTCAATTTAAGCTCATCTTGCATGTGCTCATGTTCCAGACATCTTAGCTGGCTGGCAGTGCCTGAGCTCTTGGCCTTTCCTCCAATGCTTGTAGATGTCATCCTCTCAGCCTAGGGCACCTTCTTTCACTGCACCGGTGAAACCCCTGTCGTGTGACAGTACTCCCCTCAAAAGCCACCTCCTTGGAAATCTCCCCTCACCACTTGCTCCCATATCTAGTTGCACCAGCCTCTGCACTCTCTTCTCACTGGAGACAAAGTTCCACATCTCACTCATCATGGTTTGATCATGTCTTAGGGACCCTTCTTTTGCAGTACAGTGAGCTCCTCATCATCTGGAATAGTGCCTGCACATACTATGTATACAATGAATATAGAATAAATGGACCCCATGAGTCCCTGCTAAAAGACCAGAGGCCTAAAAAGGACCCAGTGACATATTTTTCAATTATTTCTGCAACAAGAAAAACTTTCTTTCTCATAATGCAAAGCTCAGATAACCCTCAGGAATGAAGGCAAAAGAAAACCTGAGTAGGAAAAGAGAATGTGCATTTCTTCCATAAATCTGACATCAGTTTTGAAGTGGTGCTGCTTCTAGGAATAGCAGAATGAATCAAGAAAGATCACATAGCAAACTGTGAAAAGAAAAAGGACAGACATTTTAAAAAAAAATTGTTAGTAAATCTAATGCTGCTACAGCCATGTAGTCCAGTACTTTTCTGAGGATCCTGATGCCCCACAAGAGAATGGAAAAGAGACTTGGCAGAAGGAACCTGTCTGAAAGACAGTCATTCTCAACATACATATAACAAGGGTAGAATCTCCCAAGTAATTCCACGTGGCCCTGCTAGCTTGTGGGGCATTACAGTTCAAATGTAAAGAAGTAAAGAGATTTCTACTGCAACTTTTTCAAGGGGTTGGGAGGGCCTGGAGTTTTGTTGACATCTGTGATTCTCTAACCTTTGTGACCCCTTGTAAACTCAGAACCAGAGCAGCCTGGAGCACGTCACAGTACCTCCCCCATGGCACCACTCCCCTGAAATCCGAGCCAAGCCCCATGTGGCTGTAGATCTTCTGTTCACAAGTCCTGAAGGGAATCCAGGAAGTCATTCTTTAATGAAATCTGCCCCCCACCCTCTATGGAGGTGAATGGACTGCTGGAATATGACATTCTCATCATCACAGGTAGTGAGAAGCAGGAGCTGGTCAAAGAAGAGGGATCATGGAGTTAACTAGTGACCTTTCAGTTTCCTCCATTTATAGGTCTCATTTTATTTCTACTTGTAATATTAAATGAGAAACAGATTTAAATATGGGAGAAATGACGGCATGCCACTTGGAACAACCAGCTGAGTTGTCACCTCTAAATTGCACATTTCGTTTGTATCCTAAAAGTGATGATGAAGGGCCTGGGGAAGGCTAATACAGGGCCTGAAATGGTAACATGCTCCCAGGATAGACTGTTCCTATTATTTTCCCTCTCTCTCCCTAAAATGTCAAGGTTACCCAAAGAATGTCTTCAGAGTGAAATCACTGATTTCTACCCTAAATAACAAAGAATCACACAGAATATTTTACATGAAAGAATCTAATAGTCAAATTGATCTGCAAAAGTTAGCTAAACATATTATTAGTCTGAGCTTCATATGGAGATATCATTTTGTAGAATGCCAAACATAGAAGAAGATGCTTAAGAAGTCCCACAATCTCTGAAAGCTGTACTCTTTCTAGTACAGCCAAATATTCAAACCTCATATTCTTAATTCATTATTAAAAATTTTAAATTCATATTTTCAGAGACTCAGGATTAGCACATGAAAGTTAAATATCTCATATAAAAAAGATTTAAAAAGCTTAGTGCTCCTCATTTTGACAGTAAAAATATGGTGTAAATAGAAATAATTTGAAAACAATATCTAAAGTATAAATTTAATCATGTAAATAGAAGGCTCAAAATATATTAAATTCCTGATATGCTTTGTTAGAAAGTAGCATCTCTGTTGAAAGGAGAGATGGCATTAATAAGCAGAGTTCATGTCTGGAAAAATTGTTTCTAGTGATAACTATTATCCAATTTTAGAGGTTTATATGTGTAATAATAAAGATAAAAAGTGTCAGTCTTATTAAAATTTTCTTTCTTCCTTAAACTTTCAATATTAAACTTCAAGAATTTGTTGGAGTGGTTAATAGTCTTCCTGTGTGTACTACCTGCACTATTAAAAGATTTCTCTCTAGGTCTCTGTTTTATTGATGAGAGTGTTTTGCAGCCAACCAAATCCACATCAGTCAGAACTTCAGGTGTACAGTTGTGACCCCCGTAACAATCTCAGGTTTGCAATTTGTGTCCTTACATTTCCTAACCTAGGTCCAAACTACGTGCAGCATAGAAAGTAAAAAACTGATGGATTGTGCCATCTATGGCAGCATTTGTTCAGCATTTGGTACAAATGGGAGAAAAAAGATACAGAATGCATGGATTGATTTTCAAATTACCTCAATATTTTGAAAACATTTTCACCTGCATGCTGAGAATGCTAAGAATGGCAAGGAAGGCAATTGTGCATTTGCACAGCCTCCACTGCATTCATTTATAAATTACCTCATCACTGACTGAAATTAACACTGATTCTTACAGGCAATTTCTCAATTTCCAATGCTAATTACATTTTTTTTACTTTTAAATTCTGTACCACCTGTTTTGGGCAAGACATCTTAGGCAGCGCGACCGCATTTAATCACAATTTTAATTAACCGCCCTGTAGATGTGAAAAAGAAGCAATTATAATGTAGATGAATGATGATTTTTCTGCATTAAATTGTTTTGTTTCCCTGGTATGTTGATTGTAACACAGCACACAAATACAGTAACTGTACAATTTTTTTCTATTGTAATTTAGTAATTGTTTTTGGAAAACCAGTTTGGGAATGAGTGACTTCATCTGTTTACAAATTGATTGATACTGTTCACTCACTGATTGCTGCGGCGTATATTTTGGTATTGCACAGCCTAGCATAAAATATAATTAGAGATGCACAGGCTTTGCAGCACCATTTTGGAATCTGAAAATCAACTGTAACTGAAGTATGTTTTCCTTGAGCATACTAGTATCAGTTGGGGCTGATGAAATGATAATCAAAACAATGGGCTTTCCAATTCCACCACTAGTAGAAACCCTTAGTTTCAATCTGATAGTTCTAATATGGTGAGTTTATGAATTACTATGTACTAGGCCTGGGAGCTGGGGGCTGGCAAGTCTGAAGCTTGCACAACTCACTCAGATCTGTATCACAAGAAGCATACAAGTGAGGTAAGGAAACAATGATGAAAAATAAAGAGTTGCTGCTTTGGAAATGGAAGGATTGTTCCTGACACCAGGCACAATGCACTGGTGTGCTGTAGCGCTAGCCTATCTCATCTCTACACTAAGATACAATAAGATCACATTCATGCTCCTGGCTTGCAGATACAGATCATTAAAGCCGTACCTCACTGCAGATAAATTCAAAGATCTTATTTATGTGAAGCAGAGCTTGCTCCTCACTCAGCTAGGAATGGGATGGGGGGGAAACGACAGCCATTGATACTTGTTTGTGAAACCTTTATGCTATGGGATAGTGGAAGATCTACACGTACTATTCTACCATGAATAAGAAATCCCTCCAGGAATGCCCTAGACCAACATCATACCCTCTCCCAATCTCTGGGACATTCTCAATTAATGCACTTCATTGGTATCACAGGGCTGGTGTCTCCCTCCAGTCATCCACTGAATAGTTCTGAGATAGGCTCACTTGAATGAATCCTGGGCTAGGCCATTTCTGCCAGTCTGGAAAAAAAGGGGAGAGGGCCATATAAGCCATCAAGGATGTTCAAATTAAGTATTTATGAAATAGCTTCATCTTCTGCTTTTCTTCCTTTTACATCCCATTCCTTAAAAGATACTAAACTAGGATAGTTCATTAAAAGGAGAGAAGTCATCTTGTTTCTAGCCATGTATTTGTTACAAAACATAGCTGCAATCATGGCTTCATTTAGAGCAATTTAAAGATAGAATGATAAAGATATGAGTTGGCAGGGCAAAGTGATAATGCTGAGATGGGGTTGGGGCAGGAGGACTATTTGGATCAACCTCTGTTTGTTTCTTTTATAAATAGTCACTAACAAAGTATTAATAGGAAACACCAAACTGATGCTGACATTCACTTTGTATATTAAGTAAGAGTCTACCCTATTAATAAATTAAAATGTCTATTCTTTTGCCCATTGGAGATTATCTGTCTAAATCTTGTTCACGCCTATGGGGCTGGAAACAGAAACCCCTGGTGAAAGACAGACAACAGGCTGGAGTATCTTACGATCTGGGTTGCCAGCAGGTGTAAGTCTTTTTCAAGTAGAATGTGATACAAAACCAGCAATAAAAGCTTACTTTTGCGCAAACACACCTGCCTGTGTCACCCTTTCCGGCTGTAATAATTATTTGATATAAATGAACACGGAGTAAAACTATTGCCAATAAAAAAGGCGGGGGGGACAATTCATTTTGGTTTGTTAGACTGTCATTGCTAAGAAATGTGCGTAGGACAGGTGGAGATGCACGTGTGTTTTACCCTGGAGATTCCATTTCTGGTTTCTCTGTGTTGTTAGCAGCCATACCTTCACACAGCTGAATATTTTTCTCTTTCACCACCTTCCTCACCTTCCTCCCCACAGCTCTAGAGAAAGATGCTGTTTTATGAATGGAGGTAAAAATAACCCTGAATATCTCAAATTATAGCCTCTTTACATAATGAAAAGAGAGTGTTCTAGCACTAGACTTCAACTTTTTCTTTTTCCATAAAGTCGCTCCAGCAATAATGCTTGTTTGGAAGTTTCTAAAAGTGGTAACATCTGTGCTCCTGCTGGGACATGTCATCCCACCAACCTTTATACGAGCCATTTGTCTTTGAGAGAAAATAAAGTACCTGATCCCAGGCCTGAGCCCATCTTAGCTCCCCGTATCTTCATACTCTGACCCACTGCGTTCCTTCGAGAAGAGAGCGGCATCCCATGGCTACCTCCTCAATATAAACTTGCTAACTAATCTCTTAGCAAACACTTGAAGCAAACCTGAAGAGAGGAAAGAGAGGCAGAGGGGGAACAAAAACCCGGCATAGATAAAGCTCAAGACACATTCAATGGGACACTGGAATCTAAATTTAGTACCAAACTTGAGATTTCTTTTGAAGGATTGCTTGTTGTATGTGGAACAGGGATTTTTGTAACCAAAATTTTATTTTTAAATCTCAATCCTAATTCTTCTGTTATCTCTTAAATAGGGCTCACTTCAACAAGAACTCCCTTGATTCTTTGCCCCCTGTTGATGGAGATGTGCCTACTCTTGTATGTATTTGCAAATGGCTTCTTTCATTACTACATTTTAAATAATGCAAGTCCACCCTCACTGCACTGTGTACACACAAGGTAACTTTTCCTTAGCAATTTATGTGAGAATCTACTGTTGGAAATAAATAATGACTTTCAACCAATGATCAAAGAAAAATAAATCTTTTACCCTAATAAGACTTTTTAAGACTGGAATCCCATTTTTAAATGGATAACAGCTAAGAGGCTACTGGCAATCTATTTACTTCCAAAGCTGTGTTTTAATATTGGCTGCATAGAAAGTGTTCAGCAAATGGACCCTAGGGTCTTCAAAGTCAAAGCTTTTGAAATAAAGTTGGTATGTAGTATTTGAAAACATATTGTTCAGAATTTAAGTTTTAATATTTAGGAATAAACAGAGCATTAAATCAAGCAAAACTGTGACAAGGCCAATATGCACATGGATGATGCCAGCAAGGCATCTTCAGCCCTTTGTTCACAGCTTAACAAAAC
>PVHX01003390.1:131769-144451 GCA_004024805.1 Geosciurus inauris
AAAAAGGCGTGTGTGTGTGTGTGTGTGTGTGTGTGTGTGTGTGTGTGTGTTAAGATACAGGGAAAAAGGTACTCAGGCAAAGGAAGCACTTTTTGTATTTGTTTTCGTTGTGAAAGCAATTATAAAAATTTTGCAATCATAGAATTTTTCTTAAAGTGACATTCCTGATAATAAAAGTTGAATGTCATTGTTACTTTAAGATTTTGACACATTTTTTGGCCTTTGACCAACCAAATAAACTTCTTACATCAGAATAGGCGGGTATTACTTGAGAAAGAGATTCTGCAACCCTATGTTATTCTGAGGAGTCTCTTTTAGATGTAATTTTGGCTACGTGGCTGTTTTTGTTGACCAAAATGCATTAGCTTTTAAATTTACAGCCTCCTGAGGTCTGGTCGCTATGAACATTTAATCTGCTTCAGAAGAGAACCTTGGAGAAAACAAACATGGCAAAGAGAAGGACTGTTCACTTTCCAACAAGTTAACAATTAAGGGTAAAAAATTAAAACAAAACAAAACAAAAACAAAAACCAAAAAAAAAAAAAAAATCCAAAACCCCAACTGCCTTATTTTCCTTCTATAACACTGATCATGAGGTTTGTCTTTTGATCTTTAATAAGTGCTGGGGAGGTGTCTCAGAACTTTCCTTCTGTTTAGTTAAGTGAGCCCACTCCTCTTTAGGCATCCAATCACAGTGAGTGAGAGCGAGCCCCAGAGCAGGGCTGGGGAGTCCTAGTGGAAAGGAGCTAAAGGTGTTCTGAATCTCGACCTTTCCAGCTCCTTCAGGATCCCGTGCTACTTAGATCCTTCCAGGAGGAGCTGAGATTTCCGTAGTACACTAAAGTTGAAAAGCTCACACTCTCCACCTCTTTCTCCCCCCTGTCTGTCTTTCACTCTGCTGCTGTCAGTTTGCTGCCTGTACTTTGGCTGTCTCTTTTCCAGTCTCTACCCTGTGAGTTTCTGGCCTGCCAATTTCAACTTGAAGCTTGACTGGGCTGATTTGATGCAAATACCTCCAGGGAAAACCCTGAAACTGATGAACAGTTATGTCAAGTCGATTTTGCACCATCGGGAAAAGGTAACCTCTGCGAGAAAAAAAACAACAAGGTTAAAGAGACAAGGGCTTTTCACGTGTAATACCTCTGCTGCACATCTCGTTCACTGTTTACCATCCCTCAGAAATTGTAACTGTCAGAATTAGTCCTAATTGCAGATGCGAAAGCTGCCATTATAATAAAAACAGAGGCAGTGCAGGCATTAAATGTAGCAGCCTAATTTGTGAGACTACAGAAAAGGTAGAGTAAATGAATATTTCATTACTTTAATTACCAGGGACTACTCTTTTCTTGCTGTCTTATGATAAGTGTTGCTGTAACTAGCAACAGCAAACATCCACTAAAACATAAAGTGCAATAATCGTCCTGCTGTCAGGATCACCACTTTAAAATACGAGCAGGGAAAAAAATATAATGGTTTATCTATTTCTTAGAGATTGCAGAAGTAGAAGATGGAAATTCATTTAATGTCAGGAGAAAAAATGCACACACAAAGGCACCAGTAAACAGGTTTTAGTCAGAGAATAATGTCTCCAAGACACAGAAGAAAAAAAAAAAATCAGTTGAGTATACATCTGAAGTGTTAGCCCTACAAGAATGCTGGAAAGGAGAAAGTAGAAGGTAATCGTGTTCAGATTTTTGAAGGCAAAATTTTGTTTTGTGTTGCACAATGTAATTGCTTGAACATTAGAAAATAAAGCTCAAGTGACTAGGGGAAACACAAGGAAAGCAAGCAGTTTTCAAATGATTAAGTAAAGGTGGAAAAAGTTCAAGTTGGCGAAAGTTTAGAAGCTCAGTCCAGTTCCATTTAAAAAGACTAGATAAAGCCTGTCAGAAAAAGGACTTTGCCTGCAGTTCCAGAGTACTGATTCATAAGATTTGGGGAGACTCAATTATTACTCACCACCGACACCTTGAAAAACCCTGGGTAATTCTCTACAAATGTCAATTTCAGGTAAGGGGGCCCAAGGGGGTGGGAGGTGGTTGGATGGTGGGAGGTGAGGCTGGGAGAGGGGGGTGTGGTTGAGGAGGTTGCTAAGACTGGTTGAAGCCAGCCTGTCTCTGCATTTATCACTATGTCCCAGAGGAGGTGTTTGTTCAACATAGCAGTTTGACAGCACAAAAACACTGTGGCCAGAAGCCCTATCAAAGAGCCTACTGACACGTATCATTTGTGGTCTTGGTTTCACAGGACAAGGCTGCCTCACACTTTATCTGCACAAGTATAAAATCCACACATTTCTAATTGTTCAGTATAGTTTTAAGCCCCTCCTCTTTTTCTTCTTCTTCTAAATATTGTGAACACTACTTTAAAATACCACCTTTATTCAGGACTCCAGAACGCTGTTTTAAAAACCATAATAATTTGCAATCAATTTAGGATAATCTGTGTTAAGGTTGGTAGTACTGAAAGAAAACAGTTTAAAAGCACAAAGATAGCAATTTATCCTAAATAATACACTTAAAGCTCAGATTAGTATGTACAAATAAGTTTCGTAAGAGTGAAGTGGCATAGAGAACACTTTTTCCCGTGATAAATCCTAAACAAGCGTCTACATTAATTTTTCACCTCTACTATTTGTGTTTAAATGTATTTCATTCATAAGCTAGATGTTTGAAGTGAAAGTTAAAGAGAAAGAGTATCAGAGTTTGGGTCCCAGGGTGCATTTGTGTCTGTGTACATATAAGAGTGTGTGTATATGTGCTGTATTTAATTTTCAAATTCACATCTACAGAGCAAAGGTGATGGGGAATCTTTAGAGGACGACCACTAAATGGGACGTTCCCTCTTAATGGGTCTATTTATTATGAAAACACAGCTTACTGAGTTCTTTATATGTAAACCTCACCTCTTAAAACTGAGAAATCTCATGATGTGAAACACTTCCATTGATGTGCTTGGTGTCTAAAATAGAAACTTAGGTACTTCCAAGAACAGGCAAATTGCAAAGTTTCTTTGATTACAGTTACTTGGATATACAAGATAATATAAATACCATTTAAACTAAGAAACAGTGAAAGCTATATGCTACATTTATAGATCAAGTGGGTACCGAATTCCTTGAAATTTACTTATTTGAGGGGGAAAAAACCTCAGATGTTTATAGAACATATTTTAATTTGTGGATCTGTTATTGATTACTTCTTGTTTTGAGGAGGGGTTGGCTATGTCCTTGTCAGGAGCACCTTTCTTTCCTAGAATTAGTTTTAAAAAGAAATATGGAACAGCATACAAGAACAAAAATCTCCATGTTGTCATATGAGCCACATTAACTATTACAGAGGAGGCCAGTATAGTTTTTAATGTACAAAATATTTTGTCTCTTTTGCTATTGGGAATCATTAATGACAATTACCTATTCTCAAAAGAATGTGGTCATTTACCTCTAGCACCTGAGATTATTTTAAAATGCCACTGTATCCTGGAGATTTAAAAATACACCATTATATTTCTGTACTTGTGATAAATAAAGTTGGCTAAACTAACCTATTTTGTGTTTATTGTTTGATTGAAAGAATATCTTCATTTGAATGTGATTTAACATCAAAAAATTCAAGTTAAGAATTAGACTTCTTCAAGTTCATAAAAGGGATGCATGGGTTTAGGTTGAAATAGCATACTACAAAAAAGAAAAATGAACAACTTTTAAAAATGGATTAAATACCATGAAATATGAAAATTAATATCATAGAATATAGGAAAAGTTATCTGGAGCCTTGATTTTATAGGAATGCTTTTTAAAAGGAGAGGAAAAAAAGTAACTTGAATACATATATTGATAGTTCTGTATTATCTTCTAATTCTAACAAGAACTTCAAACCTCAATCCTTCAACTCAGCTCTGTAATGGAACTAAATTTGTAAATAATCATGAATCATGATGATTACATTCCTCAATTGAAAAATGAAAGCAAAGTTCAATCAGGTCCTTCTTGAAATTTTTTCTCCCCTTACACCTCTTTTTTTGTCTAAGCTCCTGGCTCTTCTGAGTTTGGTGTTTTAAAGCCCACATTAATTTCTAACCAAGACTGCAGTACCCACTATAAATGTGCATGACTTTATCAGCTCTCATACTTTCTTGGGTCACAAACACACAATATCTGATGAGACACTGATCATCTTCCTTCTCCTTTCTCTCTTCAGTTCCTCTAACTTTCCTGTCAGAAGCTTGAAAAAATATGCACAGTTACTGTTGCTGAGGGGAGACAAAGTTTAACTTCTGGGTTGGCAATTGGAGAATAATTCATGAGCAGATTTCTAGCAAATGATATGATTTGCTAAATTTTGGTCTTTGATTTATATTTATGTACTCCTGCTACTGCTAAGGTTTTGCCAACCTCAATTAGATCATGAATGAGATCATTTTAATTCAGCCCCCAAACTGTGACCTGACCATGGTCTCAAAGTGTTCAAAAAGTAATTTTAAGCCTCCCTTTGATTTGAAAAGGAATACTGCATGCTTGGTCGTTCATACAAATAACATAAAACTTAATTATTGGATGATTTGGCAGAGGACCTTCTTGCCAAACAACAGTCAATGCCAGCTACTGTGATGCTGGCGCTGCCCGGGGCCCCCAAGCCCACAGCCCCCTTGTGTACGAGCGTTTGTTCATTGTGTCTCAGGGCAAGATGCGTTCAGATAGGATTCAAGGATCTGGGAGGCAGGGTGCAATGCGAAGGGTGTACCGTATTTATAACTCCAGTTAAAAAATGCTGTCTCACCTAGAAGGGAAGTAGATCCGCGCTGTCAAATCACCAGGAGGCTGTGACAAAGGGAGCTTGCAGCCTGACACACGGTGTAACAACATAGCAAACACCTTTAATTCTGTCATGTCTCATACCCTTTACTTTCTCACACATTTATGGCTGCTCAAACGTTGACACCTACACTCTTTTTCGAAACTAAATAAGGCAATCTTATTTAAGCCCAAATGCAACACCTGTAAAGTTATTCTTGTGCCCAGCAAAAAATAACCATTAACTCCTTCCTCATATAACCTGCTCTGCTTGCTTTGGAAACTCTCAAGTTGGTAACGGCCAGCTTGAAGCCCTGACTCGGAGGTCCACATGACTTCCCAAGCTCTGACAGATAGGCAAGACTTCCCCCTCGGAAAGATGCAGAGGCTGAGATAATGTCACTGTCCGAATTGGCCTCCTACAGCTTCTTGAGTTGAAGGCCCTTTCCTCATTACAAACTTCTGGTGTCTTTCACAGTAAGGAGAGAGGCCCCAGCTGCTTCATTCCCTCTAGCGACCGAAGTCTAATATTTTAAAAGCTAGAAATGAAAATAGCTTTTCTAAAGATATTTCCTGGAATTTTTAATGTGCTGCTTTGATTCCTTTTTTCTATCTTTTTTTTTTTTCTTGCCAATTATAAACCACCATTTGGAGGGCTTATGAGCAATGTAAGTCCACCTCATCTAATTAAACCACATTGTTTTAAAAGCTTGAACAGTTTTCATGTCTACAAGACTTGTCTGAATAATAAACTGCTAGAGCCAGAATTCTGAGTGTCTTTGGAGAGCCAGAATTTCATCTGCTAAGTGCAAAGGGCCAGGCACTCAAAGAGTTAAGGAGTGTTCCCGCATTGCTGGGTAGGTTAATATCACAGCTGCCTAGTAAAGCATTATCCTGTACCTCACTTAACAAAAGCCTCCTTTTGCAAACAGACTCCCACTTTCTCCCCAAGTGTCCAAAGGTGTTTACTGAAGTAAATCTGCCTAAATCCTTCATTGCTTGGGTCATGGGGGTGGGTAGGAGGGGTGGAAGGTGTAGGGATAATCTCTTTTTGTAAATTCTGTAAATCTTCTGGGAAAAAGAAAAAAAAATCAGGAATCTGTGTCACATGTTCATGCACAATGCTAATATATCCGTTAGTTTTGCTCTTATAAGTAAAATATGCCACAATGCCTATCGGAAAAGGCCCCATTTCAAATAATTCACTCTGCTGTTTAGAGATATTGTATTTCCAAAGTATGTGTGTGTGTGTGTGTGTGTGTGTGTGTATTGTGTGCTTAATCTAATTGTTGAAGAAAAACTGTTGATATCTTCGAAGTGGTTTCAGAAGGGTGGTGGAGGGGAGAGAAGACAGTTTAGGAGCAAGATAATGCAGATGAAAAGTTGTCACGAGAGGTCCCTGCTCTTGCTGTGGTCTTGCTCCAGTACCACTAACTGCATGTTACTTGTGCATGTTGAAAAGGGAGGCAAATAACACAGCAAAACCTGACAGGTCTGCCTGCAAGGACTTAAACAATTCCCAGTAAGAAGGAGCCCTTTAGGCACAAACTTTCTCTCTTGAAAACGTGAATACCACCAACCCCTCCCTACAAATCTTGAAACATCCAGTTTGAGATACAAAAAGGCTGTCATCTCACAAATGTTAAACATACTAAAAAAATCTGAAAAAAAAAGTATGGAGAAGGTGTGAAAAACGTGGCACTTTACAGCCCTCAAAGCTTTTTAAAATAGAACAACTTTTCCCCCTAAAATTCTTTTCAGAGATTTTTTTTTCCTCCTTTTTGGCTCATTTGAGAGTTTCTTTCTTGGCTTTTTTCCCCTTTCATTTGAAAAGATGAATTATCATAAAAAGTCGGGGGGGGGGGAATGGGAAAGTCTTTTCCAGTTTTCCTGAGGATTTATCAGTGTGTTCAGGCTGGGTGTGAGCACCCATCACTGAAGCCAGACCAGGGGTCCAGGCTCCACTTTGCCCCTTCCCTTCCACCCCCCAGAGTCCTCACCTCCCAGGTCTCAGGGTAAACAATGATAGTTATTAAAGCCAAATCCTCGGCAGCATTCAAGGGCAGGAAGTCCACACACCTGACTCCAAATCTAACAGGCTTCTAGGGTAGAATTCCATCCCTCTCTGACACTTTTTACCTCAAGTGTTGAGCGGGTGGCCATGAATAGTACAGACATGCCATCTTGTAACACTATATGCCTGTCAGGAGGGACAGGGCCTGGTTGAGCATCAACTATATAAGGCTGGTAACTAGGGGAAGCCCAACAAACAGCCACAAACACCTAAGTTATTTTACTCAGCTACTACCCTCTTCCTCTCTTTCTCTCTCTCTCCCTCTCTCTCTCTTTCTCTCTCTCTCTCTCTCTCTTTCTTTTCATCTTGGCTTTCTGTGGCAGAATGCAAATGGAGCCTGCCGGCGGTGAAAGGGCTGAATTGTGATTAAGAAGAAGAAGAGCTCCTTTCTTTGTTCTCCCCTCAGGGGATGTTTACTGGGAGAGACACAGCAGATCAGATATGAAAGGCATTCAGGTCAGCATTGATGTGAGCGAAAGTGAAATCATACCTAAGGCATTCAAAAGACCGCCGTGTCAGGGGTCCAGCTAACGGTGCAGCTACTGTGTGAGTCTTCCCGGAGAAGCAAAAATCTTTTCACAGACTGGCGATTTTTTTCCCCTTAATTTACTACAAAATTATAAAAGTCTCCCCCCAACCCATTTACTTCCCACCACATGACACAGGAGTTAGTATTTTCTCTCCTCATGGACCACACGCAAAACCAGACCAACTTCTAATAACTGTATTACCTAAATGAACCAGCAAGGCACCATCTGAGCTGTGAAATCTGGCTTTTTTTCCCACTCCTAAAAACAGGTGTATTCATGTGGTCTACATATATGCATAATATGTAGGGAAGAACTGAGAGAAGAGAAAAGCCAGGATACATGCATGATGTTTTTTTTTCTCACCTCCCTGAGAAGAAACAAGACAGTAACACACACACACACACACACACACACACACACACACACACACCACAACATAAAACAGCACAGAACACCTTAAAACGAAATCCTTTATTTACTTTGTAACTACTAGTTACACTTTTCTTGAGAGCTTTCACTCTGACACAACTGTCACCCACGATAAAGTATTTGGCACATAGCTATTAAGGCAAAGGCTTCTATAGAGCCTTCAGATTATCATTTTCCTTTTAAAAAATGCTTGATGAAGAAATACTTGGATCTTACTTTTTAAAAGTTTATACTCCCCACATCCCAAATAGTCACTCAATAGATTCTCCAAGTGGAAGTTGATGCTGTTGGCATAAACAGAGCTATATAAATATATACAAAATTCACAAATCACAGCAAACATACAAATAACAAGGAGGTGCCTGGATGTTTCAAGGCTTAAAAATGAAAAGGAAAATCCCATTTCATCTTCTGATTGCTAAAGGAGAAAAAGAAAGAAAGGAGGGACCATGGCTACATTTATTGGTTTTAAATCATCCTTCTCTCTGCTCTGAATTATATTTTTCAACCCTCACATCTTGGCTAAAAAGCATATTTGGGCTTATGTTAACATCTGCTTTTTGTAGTGACATTTAATTCTGTATATTTTCAACTAGTGTTTCTGCATCACAGATTTTCCTCCTTTATCTCTTTGCTCTAAAAAGACAACCAAAGAGCAATCAAAAAGGTGTCTGACTTGGCCATTCAGACAATTGCCCCCTTGTGGGAATGCGGGAATGAATGGTACAGTGGACACCCCAGCACCATTGACGTTATAAACATGTAAATGAAACACATTAGGGCAGACAATCAATTGTCTGTGAGCATTGCAAACCTGCACTCCCTCTCTCTGTGACAGGCACAAAATAGTGTCTACCTTGGGAAGCCACGGTACTGAAGAGGAAAAGGACAAAGAATCCCCTTTCACACAGAAGAAAATGCACCTTAAAAGCCTTGCAAGAATGCAGATGACAAAAACTGTTGTAAGGAAAAGAATCCCCCACATCTTGGAATAAACGCAGCACTGCTAGAGAGCAAGCAATGCTTTCCTTTCCTACCTTCAAGGGAGACACACATTCTTCCCAGGAAATATTCTTAATATGACATTAGGGTCTTTGAAAACCTCTTGAAATTTTCTTTAAGCAAATTAAGAAAGAAGAACAGGAAGCATTGTGAAACCTATTACAGAGTTTTAGTAGGCAACTTTAGTCTTGGTTTTAACCATATTTGAAAATAAATGCTGAAAGGCATAAATTTGTTTTTAATTTGGCAACAGAGAAACAGCAAAGTTTAAAAACCTTACCTACCCTTACCTCTGGTGGGCCATCACACTAAAGGTACCACCAGGCTGGCTACTGGCTCTGCTAGGAAGCAAAGCGTTTCTAACCAAATTGACTTAGTTATCTCAAATCGAAATAAAACAAATACATCAGTCTAGATACATAGCCCCAAGCTTTGTATGTGTGCAGCATGACAAAACTTGCAGAAGATCTGCACAGTGAGAATAGGATGGAGATGGATATCTTTGGAATGCCCTTAGAATTGGTACCTGCCACACAAAGTGCCTGTGTGCTTTCAGAATCAGTAAAACGGGCTCCCAACAAGCTCATCAACTTTACGAAGAAAGCTTGCCAAAGATCTCCACACTTGCAGAGATAACCCACTGCCTTTGGTCACAAAACTTCCCTGCTTAGTGTGTATTGAGGAGCTCTAGTCTCCGATGTCCATTCCAACTTCATCTCTCAGGAGGAGAGCTGGGAGCCTCATCCAGAAGAAGGGGTAGACTGCATTTCCTTTTCTTTCCATTTATGCATCTTTGAAATGGGGACAACTTCTCTCTCCCTCATGCCCTCTAAGCATCACTACCAGAACCTCCACTCCCTTTAAGGAAGTGGTAAGAAGTGAGTTTATTTTAAAAAGAGATAATAATTTCTGCTTGTCTGATTGTTTCTCCTATAGGATCTAAAGTCCTGAAAACATTCATCTGGATCCCTCCTCCCTACCAACTGAAAATCAGAGACTAAAGGTGTTTGGAAAATCTCCCCCACTTCCCCATATAGCTCCCAATCCTTCAGTAGAAACTTTAGAGAAAATCAACTGTAACTTTTCTTTCCTTCTTCCATTTCCTTTTTCTTCTAATTCAGTGTTCCCTTAAAAGACAACTTCAAACCCTTCTCTGAAATAAGCAGTTTCCGGATTTGATTTTTTGTTATACCATGCAAGTGTGTGATAGATTTTTCAGAACCTGATGCTGGAAAACAGGAGGCTGGGGAGGCAGGCCCCTCTTCCCAGGCTCTGCAGGAGGCAGGAGGGAAGCTGGAGCATCCCAGAACCTGCTGCTCAAACCAGGGGCAAAAGCAACAAACTTTGCAAGTCACACACGGGCTGCGCCAATGGCAGGCAGCAGCCGGGTATCTCCCGCTCCTAGTGCTCATTCCTGACTCCAAGGCTATGTGGAGATAGTGGGGTATAATCAGGGGAATAAAAAGGGGGGCTGGGGTTTCCCCCTCCCCTCCAGCTTTAGTGAAAGTGTTACAAAGTGAGTCAGGCGACTGAGGATCATCTGACTGAACTTTCTTGAAAACGAACACACATTCTTGTCTGCGGCAGCTCGATTTTTGCCTCCTTCCCCCTCACCCCACTCTCCCTTTCCTCCTGCGCATCTTATTTTCTAGGAAGATATTTCCTCCTTTTCATGTGGGGGAAAGAAGACTGACTGTCTGCTATGTGTTAGCTTGGCCCTGGCACTGTCTTTGCCAGGCATCTTGCTAGCCTGAGAACCTGGAAGGTTGGGTTATAGATTCTTGTTTCTTTCTTTGTACATTTATTTTCCTCAAACTGCTTCTTTCTCCTTTGCTGTACATTGTTTAATAGCTGTACATTTCATTGTCTTCTAACCCACAATCTTGACCAGCCTCTCAAAAATACCCACTGCATTACACATTTTATCTCCTTGATGCCTTAGTCCATATATTCATGTTGATTTCATTAAAATTATATAAAGTGCCATTCTAGGTTCTTGGATGTCCATCTTTTTATTTTTCTTGCAGCTTCCAGTTCTATGATTATTATTGCCATTATTCCTTTCCAGGAATTTCTATATGATGTTGATAAGCATCATCATATTTAGTGTTATCAGCAAAGACACAAGCTGAAAAGTGACATCTTTTCCATGAATCCAGGAAAGAAGAAAAATCCACTTAGTTCAGATAAATCCTGGCAATTCCCAAAGGAAAAGGCATTGGATACGTGTTTGATGAGAAAGAAAATGAAAAACGGGGGGGGGGGCTCTTCTACCTGCTTCTCAAAACCAGAACATTGCTCAGTCAGTCAGATTAAACTCAACTGAAAACATTGACAAGTAACCAATTTATAGCATGTTTTCTCACAGATTATTTGGGGGGAGAAAAAAAACAAAACAAAACAGGTAACTGTCAAAGTTACAGAAGCTGTAAGCAATAGAAAGACTTGATGTTTGTTAAGTGTGCGGGGTCCGAGCTAAATGCCTTAAAATGTGCAATTCAACTTTCCACTTCGGAGTGCAGAGGCTTCTTCCAAATTGGTGGCTGGGCGGAGGGGAAATGGTTGCCATGTCATGACTTTGCACCTTCCCAGCGCTCCATTCCACCTGCACCCCCCCCCCCCCAGGGACTCCCTCTCAGCTAGCACCCCAGGGTTTCCCAGGAAGCCAGGATCCCTCTCTTTTCTCAGAACTGGGCTGTTGCCTGACCTCACTGCTGGGGCAAGGCTGGTCACCGGTGGCAAAAATCCTGAAGGGGGTGGAAGGCAAGAAGAAACAAACACTTTAAATAGTCTTCCCTGAAAAAGAACACTTCTGGGAGCCTTACTTTAAATCCCATTCTCTTTTCTCTTCTCTCCTGTCTCTCCCTCTCTCTCTCTCTCTCTCTCAAGAAAAAAAAAAGACTATTTAACATAAAAAAAAAGCCTCCTTGACACAAAGCTTTTGTTATCCAGTTGATCAGCAACGTGCTTTAGATACTTGTAAGAGGGGGAAAAAAGCCCCACAACAGACATTGATTTTAGAAAATCAATAACCAACATTTAATAAAAGGAACAGAGGAAACACAAGAGAGGAGAGGGGGACATTAGGTGTAATTTTAGTGTCTACTAAATTACCCAGAGATGGAGAAGGGGAAGTCTCCTGTGTAAGGACCACCTTAAATAATGCCAGGCACCAGAGTGAAGAAAAAATTAAATTAAAACACACACACATACACACACACTTAAAAAGAAGCAGCCTGAATTGAATCTTGGGGAAGCAGCTCCGAATATATTATTTTACTTGTTTTTTGTAATACTAAGCCAAGCAAATAGATCAAAGACAGCACAAAGAGGAAAGGCAGGGTAATGTAACGAACAGTTTCTGACTAAAATTCCTCTATCACTCCCCCATATGGCTCGACACCTCCACCACAACAAGCAAAAGACACACACACACACACACACACACACACACGAGAGAGAGAGAGAGAGAGAGAGAGAGAGAGAGAGAGAGAGAGAGAGAGAGAAGCATCATTTGTCTCTAATCAAAATTCTCTCGTCTTTGTGTTTTTCTTCCTCTAGTACCCCACATTGCGCCCCCAGCCGCCCCCTCTCCGCGCCGCGCAGCATTGGGACAGGCCGGGGGCGCGCACAATTGTCTTCTCTAGAGGAAAGTTCCTTCAAGTGGGTCTTGGCGGTCCTGGCAACGCGCAGGCTGGGGTTGCGGGTGGCCGGGCAGGCGTTACGACCCGCGCCCAATTCGCGAGCGTCTATGCGGCCCAGCGCCGGCTGATCTGGCTGAGAGCTAAGGGAGCGAGAAGTTTCCTTTCCGAGTCTGGGCTGGCGCTGGTTAGCTTGTTTGTTTTGAGGGGTTGG
>PVHX01003391.1:0-144293 GCA_004024805.1 Geosciurus inauris
AATAAATGGGATGGACTTAAACTAAAAAGCTTCTTCTCAGCAAGAGAAACTATCAATGAAGTGAACAGAGAGCCCACATTCTGGGAGCAAATTTTTGCCACAAGCACATCAGACAGAGCACTGATCTCCAGGATATATAAAGAGCTCAAAAAACTTAACACCAAAAAACCAAATAATCCAATCGATAAATGGGCTAAGGTGCCGAATAGAAACCTCTCAGAAGTGTGCTACACTTTGAACAAATCACATTAAATAGATTTGGTCGGCATCCTAATAATCTGAGTTATAGGCAACAATACCACTATGGGCATAAGACATATTTCCCTGAATAAGGATATGAATCTAATAACTTAGTAACACAATCAAAACACTTGCCCTAGAAACATGTTTATGCCAAGGTATAATAGAATCATAGCCTATTATATCTCAGCTTTCAAGATCATATGACCCACCCCCATCCTCTATTATCTGACACTCAAATGCATCAATGCTTTGTACAAGGTCACACAGTGTGTTAGGGCAAAGTGGTGATTAGGATCCAGTAGTCCTGATTCTCAGTATTATGACCTTTCTACTAGGCCATAAGATAATAAATCTGAAATTTAACTAAATTAAGGAAGAGAGAGAGAGAGCTTGTCATGAGAAATGTGCTTTCAACCCATTGGGTGACTCTGGGAGATGGTTCATGGTTGGGGCTGACTGAACCTGTTGAGCTCCAAAGAGACATGCTACAGAAGACCGTAGAGATAGGAGGGGAGAAGCAGCCTCTGTGTGCAGTAGCAAAAAGATTACCAAGATCCGAGCAGCCTTAGATCTTTTCCACCACGGTTTGGGTGACTTGGGGCAGGTTCTAAAATTCCTAGAACCCTAATTTTCCATCTGAACCAGTAAAGCAATGGAAAGGTATCTAAAATGCAAAGACTGTCACATAGCAGGAGTGAACAAATGCTGCAGTTCTCTCTTCCATTCCTGGGAGGCATCTGGGTGACAGGAGAACAAGGGAGGTACAGCAGGTGACTCAGCAAGAATATTTTTGAGAAACTGTAGCCAGAGGGAAGGAGGTATTAGGCTCAAAGTACATGTATTAAATCAACTCCTGTTTGTTCTTGACTTGCGGTGGTATTTCCCTGGAAATTTGTATTTCTAGGGATACTGAAGGGAAATTTAGCTCTAAGTGTATCCTATGGGCTTTGTAGCTGCATGAATGTTCCAACCAGAATTGTGTGTAAGGTATGCTGGAGCTGTGTGCATTGAAATCACTGCAGATGACATTACTTAATCCAGTGGTTAATGAGTGGTGGTCTGTGGATAGATCACAGAATCTTTGGCATCTGAGCAGAGCAGTAGGTTTATTACCTACATTCAAGAAACAACACCAACAAAACCTTTGTTACTTCAAGATGTTCAGGGAAATTTGAAGCATATTAACTTTCCTAATTAAAAGATTAATCCTGAATTAAGATTTAATGCATGCCAGTTATCTGACCACAACTCTCCTTTTACCTTTTATTCATTCACGTGTTGAATAGTTTCTGTTTTACATCATTTCCTTCAGGCCTGTTTTCCTATCCTTACTGATTAATGCTGTAAGTCTGAATGCCCACCTTTATAAATTCAAAGCACAAGTCCCCCTTTAAGAGATTTTTTTTTCCCAGCTTTTATTCTTATGATTGCTTTTCCCTCCCAAATATATATTAAATGGGAGGGAATAAGAATAATGTATGGGAAATGTATTGCTTAATAATAAAGATAATCAGAATTTCAAAGTAGAACACATTCTACATTTCTTATCAGATGCATACAGATGTTTTTAAGTATGTTTTGTTCATATTTCATCATTATATTTGACGGTTGTTCAAGGCAGGCATGGAGATCCTTGAATTAACGTAAAGATTTCATAATGATATGAGTGCAAAAAGCTATTACCATTAATGTTTCAGTAGCATTTGCCATAAAAATGAGGAAAGCTGAAATGAAAGAGGTAATCTGCAAACGGATGCCTCAGATGCAAAATTGTCTTCTCATTACAATGTTATGTCCATTGCTAAAAAGAAAAAAATAGCTCACAGCATTAATTCTATATCAAAACAGAATGTTTGAGATGTTTACGTGTGCCCTTTGTGTATCTAGATGGATTACCACAATTGATTATTCAGTGAGATGCCAGACTGTTTATTTTAGTTGCTAAATTTTGCTGCTATTCTCTGACCAGACTACTAAAACACTAAAGAACATGTAATATTAATTTGGTACTTCTCAAAAGCAGTCTCCTAGTCATTGCTCTAGTTAAGAGGAACCATTAAACCTATTCTGCACATAGTTGTGACTTGTTCCTGGAGAATATTGGCACCACTCTTCCTCCACAAAAAACATTCTCCACTTTCTCTTTCCAGCCAATCTTCATCACGATATGTTTTCTGTCATTATGGATTAGTTTTGCCTTTTTGAGAGTTTACTCTGAATGGAATCTGGCTTATTTTGCTCAATCTATGTTTAATATACAGTCACATAGTTGTTCATATCAGAAGTTTTTATTTTCTGATTTGTGAGATATACATCATGAGTACTTCCTTGAAGGTGTTCATAGAAAAATGTTCAGTAAGTCACATGACCAAATGCAGTAGATGCATATGTGTCCCTGTTAATACTGGGAAATGCCATCCAAGACTTGCTGGACTTGTGTAGTCCTGCCAATGGGAGGATTTGTGTGTATCTTCCTAGTTGGATTCTATGGAAAATACTACATATAGAATTAGGTAGCACATAGGCTTGGAGATAAATACTCCTGAGTTCATATTCTGTCTTTGTTACTCCTTATATTGGGACCTTGGGCAAATAAATTCTTCTTTCTAGAACTGGGTTATCTCTTCTATGAAAGAAAAAAATAATAGTGACTTCTTGGTTATGGTGTGTGTGTTTTGGAGTTAGTTGGCATATGTAATTAGTACAATGCTTTGAGTTATCATTAATGGCTATTTAATTATGTTATATCTCTATTATCATTTTGCCCCATTCTATGCTACTTTTGCATCTCTTCCAAAACTGAATCACTCTTGGGGTTTAATTACTTTTCATTGCCTTGTATTCTTAAGCATTTTGATAATCATCTTCAGTCACTCTGTACATACTTTCATTCTGTTATAAATATGATCATTTCATAATTTTAAAAATTATACAATTGGAAACATGACATTTTCATGGCATGGCAATTTGCCCATTCTACACACACACATAAAATATTATACAAATTGTTCAATGATTAAGACAATGGATGAGGCAACGTGTGGAATTTTATACCTTATAAAAGAGGGGCAGTTAACCCACTGTTATTCCTGTCTACTTCTTGGAAATTGTAATGATCAGTCTAGAAGCTAATTCAGTCCTGCCACTTGCTTGGTGCTAAGTTGTGTGACCTTACACAAGTCAGTAAAATCCCTTAGTTCTCCTTAGGTAAAACAGGGGATTTAACAAGAAACCAGAGAGTCCTGTAAGTGTGTGTTGGCGGGGGTGGGGTGGGGGGGGCTGTTGTTGTTGTAGTTTGGTAAGTGCTAAGGAAAAGTGATGAGATGAGTGAGAATCAGGCACAGGTCAATATTAAGAGTCAGCATGAAATAATATAAAGAAAGGACACCTAAGTTTAAATCTCAGTTCTGAAACTTTGTATCTGAATCCAATATATCAAATTAAATGCTTATTACTGGAATATAATGTTCTTGAAAAATGTCTGGAAATTTGAAAACTAGTGGGTTAACCAAGATAGACTGATAATAGAATAATACATAAAAATCAATCCATTTCTTATATATCAGTAAGAACCAGTTGGGAAATGTAATTAAGATTCCATTTGCAATATAAACAAGAAATACAAGCCATCTAGTAATAAAACATAATAAGAAATGTATAATATCTAAATGAGTAGAACAGAAAATATTTAATAAGAGAAGAAATGAATAAGTGAAAATACATTGTATATCCATGAGATGAGAAACCTATTATAAAAAAGTTAAGTCCACATAGGCAATCTAAAATCCAATGCTTTTCACTCAAATCCAACAAGATTTTTTAATGAGATTTGTCAAGACGATTATAAAATATACCTGAGGGTTAAAAATATTCTCAAATAGGCAAGAAAGCTTTGGAAATATAGGACTAAACAGAAGGGTGGGGTGAAAAAAGTATACTGTGGTACTTCAAAATATAAAATAAGTTAGAGCAATTAGAAGAGTACTGATTTGAACCTAGAAGAGATCCATAGAAGAGGATTCCAAAATAAGGCTAATTTTATATGGGAATTTATTTTATGATAAAAGTAGTCAATGGATAATGATGAGTTATGAATAAATGTTTGGGGAACATTTGATGATTCATTTGAAAATAATAAAAATTATTGAAGCCTGCCCCATCATAGAGAAATGTAAATTTTACATGAGTTGATATTCTCAATGTACAAGAAAAAATAACCAGATAAATAGCAAGAAAATGCAAAAGGCTATTTTTAAAATTTTAGTATTTTGGATACTTGGTCGAATTAAGTCCTAAAACCAAGAGCACATAAAGGAAATTACTGTTAAATTTGACTGAACCAAAATTTTAAAATTTTGCTCGATCAAATATTCTATGTACAATAGACAAATAGGCAATAGACTAGGAGAAAATATTTTACATATTTAATAGTAGAGGATTATTGTGGGCTGGGGTTGTAGCTCAGTGGTACAGTGCTTGTCTAGCATGTGTGAGGCATTGCATATAAATAAATAAAACAAAGGTTCATTGACAACTACAAAAATATTTTTAAGAAACAGTAAAAGATTATGATCTATGGTATATAAGTAATTCCTATTCTTTAGAGTTACATATTTATTATGAGTTGGAAAAAATGGAAAGAGAAGACAAGTAGAAACAGATAACTGACAGGAGAAGAAACACAAATAGCCAGTAATTTATTAAAAGATATTCACCTCACTACTAATTAAAAACACAAGATGCCTCTATTTTCATCCAGGAGATTGGAGTAAATAAAACTGTGATGATACTAAGTACTGTCAAAGGTAGAAAGAAACCATCTCACTCACAGCTGTTGAAAATAATAAACCTCGTGCATTACTGGTGAGATTATAAATAAGTACAACAGTTCTTGATGGTAATTTCTTGTAAAGGCATTTCCCCCTAAGTTGGTATTTCCATATATCCATGTTTACTCTATAGAAACTGTCAGTCACGTGCAAAGGTCAATGGAAGACATTGTGCATGGTTTATAATAGGTTAGTAGAAACAACCTAGATGCCCATCAAAGAACTAGGGGCTGGGGTTATGGTGCAATGGTAGCGTGCTCGCCTAGCACGCAGGAGGCACTGGGTTCGATCCTCAGCACCACATAAAATAAAAATAAAGATATTCTGTCCACCTACAACTAAAAAATAAATTTTTTTAAAAAAAGGAACTATGCTATACCTGTGCATTATGCCACACTTTAACAGGATAAAGTTAAACTGTATTTACTTACCAAGAAAGACCTCTAAAATATAGTAAGTGAAGTTTCACAGCAATATAGATAACCTGATGTAATTTGTATTCAAAATACACATAAAAGCAAACAATGAATAAGGTAATAAATATATATGTATGCAGATACATTCATGAAAAATATTCTGGAAAAGTGCATGCCCTTCTAATAACAGTGGCCATCTTTAGGGAAAGAAATAGGGATGGTCAGGTATGACTTGGAGAGTTTGAATTCTTTTTTTTTTTTTTTTTTTTGGTACTGGAGATTGAACTCAGGGCCACTCCACCACTGAGACAACTCCCCAGCCCTATTTTTTGTGTTTTATGTAGAGACAGGGTCTCACTGAGTTGCTTAGCGCCTCGCCATTGCTGAGGCTGGCTTTGAACTCATGATTCTCCTGTCTCAGCCTCCCAAAGTGCTGGGATTACAGGCTTGTACCACCGCGCCCGGCTGAGAGTTTGAATTCTTTAAGGTGAGAATATATTCATACATTATTGATTTGGTCAGGAACATATTCTTTAAAATTAAATCAGCATAATAGTAATGGAAGGAAAACATTATATATAGAAGAATACATAGATATGCAATAGGTACCCGCAAAAGCACACGTACACCTTATGAGAGACTTCTGAGAATGTGATATGCTTCATAAGGACTTTGAATCAGAACACATTATTTATTCTCATTTCTGTTTTGCAGATAATTTTATGAGAAATTCTATTAGTCTATATTTTATAATGCCAAACTATGATCAGCAAAACCTTGTAATTCAGAGAAGTGGAGTAAAAGATTTGCAGAGATATCATGGGAGGAGAGGGGAGAAAGAGAAGACAGCATGGCATAGTTCTTAAGATCTTTACTCACAAGGTTGGGAGGATGCAAAGATAAGGGAAACCATGTATTTCAGTGAGGAAAACAGGTGGCATCATGTTCTCTTAAAATGTGAGAGGGATGTCTATATGATTTAGAACCAAAGAATAGTAAGACTTTTAAGTTAATGAAGGAAAAATATTAATTTGGAAAGAGATAAATCAACAAGATAAAGTAAGAAATCTAAAATAAGATAGAAGAAATAAGATGAAGCATATAGTAAGGAAGGGAAATAGGGTTAGAGTGTAATCAAAGCCAAGTTAGAGATTGCTAGGTTAAATAAGAAAATTAAACTCAATGCTAAATGGTTTATAAATTTAAAAAACTACAAAAACATCGACTTATAAAGAAAGGGTAAAAATAGATGGGTGAAGACACTTGATAAATGCAAACATAAAGGAAACATAAATGTAGAGGAATTACAACAGATAAAGTAAAATTTAAGTTTAAAAGCCTTAAACAGATAAAAAGGAATATTAAGTAACAAAAAATTTGTCATGAATGAAAATTGAGATAAAATTGTATGCACCAATTAAATGTACAAAGGAAAAACTTAAATGCAAAATGAACTTAATTTTAAAAAATACTATTACAGAAAGAAGCATCAGAACACAAAGATTCTTTCAAAATTGAGCAATTTTGATCAACAAATAATAGGTAGGGAATTAAGAAATACAATTCCTAACTTCAATTGAATAGCTGTATTCCAGACCTTAAGTCGCTTTAAAAGTCATATCCATTATTTTCACGTCTCTGAAGCATTTTAAAAAATTAATTATACCTCAGCTATACAAAAATACTTAATGAAATAAAAAATATGTAACTTGTAAAGATTAGTTGCCTGGAAATAAGTTGATAAAATTATAAACAAATACTAAAAAAAAAGCCCCCAAATTTTAAGACTTATAAATTATAAAATATGTTCTTAGACAAATCTTATGTCAAAAAGTACATCAGAAAATCAACATTAGAAACTATGAAACTATGTTAAAAATATATACTTCATACCAAAATCTTTTGGACATGGCAAAGGCAGAAACTTTACATGGGTGAGAGAACAAATGGAAATCAGACATCTACAAATGTATTTAGTATTAGAAAATAAAGAAAAATAATAACATGTCAATATTCATTTTAAGCAATTAAAAAGGATAAAAAATAAATTAAAGGAAAATATGGGAAATTGAATATGGGAAAAATTTAACATTGAAATTAATAAATCAAAGACTTATATATGTATGTATAGGTGGTACGTATATATGTATATGTTAGTATGTATATTTCAAATATTTTAAAATACCAAACAATTAAAAATATTATTTGACCAATAAAGAAAAGATAATTAAGTTATATAAGAATGAGAAAAAAAGAGCATATCCACAGATAGAAAAGTGAATAAAAGTTTAATGCAATAATCAAATCTCCCCCATTATGTTTGAAATAAATTATTGTATAGCAAAATATAAGATGACAAAATTCACAGCAGAAGAGATTAGAACCATGATCTATTAAAAAGATCAAAAGAAGAAATGGGCTTAGGGTTAAGGTATATGTAGTCTTTGAAAAAGCATATAATATCATATCATATAAATTATTTTAGATAATATTAAAAAATGAAACTCACATAACTTTAATACTAAATCATGGTAAAAAAAAGTATGCTTATGAAAGTCATACAAATAATACTTATGAATTTATATGCATGCATTCTGAAGAAGATACTAGCAATTAGAATCAAGAAATGCCTTTCAAAATACATTATAACAAGACATGATTTCAAAAAAGTGAGAGTGTTTCAATATTAGGAAATACACCAACATAATGTATAGCATAACATCAATAAATTAATATAGAAAAACTATATGGCCAAGACAAATGTGCTTAATATGTATTTGAATAACTCAACACACATTCCCAATAAAAACTCTAAATACTGTGGAATAGGTGGAAATCAATTACATATACTAGAGAATATATAACAAAAAAAGCAAATACTAATGCTTGCAAACAAACATATTTCAGTTCTGTAAAAACAGTAGTAATGCCTATTACCTTTATCATCCTACATTGGAGGTTTCAATAAATGTAATAAGACACAAAAATTAAATGGCAAGTATAAATTTTAGAAAAGTTGAACTAAACTATTGCTTTTACTCAGAAACTATATTTTTAGAAACTGTCTCAAAACTTTCTATAACAAATGGTAAACTGGTTAGATTTAAGATAAATATAATAAAACTAACCCTTGTCTATTTTTTCAATAAGCACCTAGAAATAGAAAACTAATTTACTTCATAGTAAAGACTAAAACTATAATAGAGCTAGCAATACACTTACATACAATACAATTTACAAAGGTTAGTCTTGTGAATAAATTGGAAGAGGAAGGGCTTCAGGCTCAGATATAACAGCAGAGCTGAGGACTGGAGTAATAGGACTGAAAGAGGAAGTCAAGTTTAAGTCCATAAGTCCACTACAGGATTCCCTTCCCCATCTCTGCTTTTGTCCAGCTGCCAGAACACACCACACAGATGTGTATCACTTTGCTCTCATCCCAGGAGAAAGGGTTGGAAGTTTCCTCTCAAAAGTAACTAAGCAGCTTCCAGTTGCTGAAATTTGGAGGTCACCCATTGGGAAGAGATCAGCTCACCACCCTCCCAATGAAATCCAGTGAGAGACAAGCCCTGCCCATGCACAGGGGCTTCCAATCAGCTTTCTGAAAGGGGCTCTTTTTTAACAAATGGATAGTCAAGAATGACCAGGAGGGGCTGGGATTGTAGCTCAGTGGTAGAGCGCTTGCCTCGCATGCATGCGGCCCTGGGTTTGATCCTCAGCACCACATACAAGGCAATAAAATAAAGACATTGTGTCCATCTACAACTAAAAAAATATTTAAAAAAAAATGACCAGGAAGTTGAGGATGAATTTTAAAAATGACAAACACCAAAACAAACAAATAGGAAAGGAATGCAGAGAATAACAGAGAGCAAAAGAAGATTGAAAAGAAAGAAATTGGACAAAAATTCTAAAGAAATTATTACTGTGAAAAGAAATCAGAGAGAATTTAAGACTTCTTGGAAATTAAAAATACCATAACCAAAATGAAACACATGGTAGAAGGATTGGCACATAAAATATAGGTAATTTACTAGAAAGTTGAGAAAAGATTAGAGGACCAATCCATGAGTAAGAATAATAGGAATATCAGAAAGAAACCCTGGAAAAAAATTGAAGGTAATTATGAAGTCAGTAAAATAATTCCCCAACAAAGAAAGTCTTCAATTTGAAAGGCCCAGTGAGTCCCTAGCTTGATAATGAAGAAAAACCCATATCAGGCATATCAGGAAACTTGCAAACACTTAGGAAAATGAGAGACATCCTCAGGGATACAAAGTGACAGTTACAGGTCCCAAAATAGGAGCAACAAACTTAATTACATGAGCTTTCTCAGCAGCATGGCACATTAACAGTGGGACGAAGTGTTCAACCTACTACCAACAGCAAAGTGCCAATCATCATGAAGATAGACCAAGATATTCTTGGATTCACAGGGCGTCTTACAAATCAAAGAATCATCCATGCCCCCTTGCTTAGGAGACTACCACTGTGGGAGCTTTAGCAAGCTGAGTGGGAATACACAGGATCCAGCTAAGAGAGGCTTTGACACAGGAAGTCCATAAAAGAAGACTCAGAATGATGAAGGATGGCCCCATGAACACACAAAATAAGATGCTATGCTGTCAGCCTGTAGAGCAACCAGCCTAGGCAGGGCCCTGGGGAGAGGGCCTTGGGAAAAGACAAACAGAACCTTTAAAAACAAGCAAGTCATGTCAGAGAATCTGGAATAGATTACTCAGGGGTGTTTGGAGAGTGAAGAGGAAAGTTCAGGTGTTTAGGGATAAATTAAAAGAAACTAGTCCTCAGAAAGCAAGGGACTGTTCATGGAAGAGATCATAAAGCATGCTATTTAGTCAGCTGTGCAATCTGTGGCCATGATAGTAATGCACCTGCTGTCTGCTTCAACAGTAATTATGAATTGCTGTGTTGGAAAGATGGAAGCTGTGAGCAGGAGGTGAGGCCTGTCGTGGGAGAGCTGCCTCTTCATTTACCACCGTGGAAATCAGTGAAAGATGTCAAAAGTTGAGAAGTCAAGAAATAACAGTGTAACATGTTACAAAGCATGTTTGAGGATTGGAATATTGTCATGGATAAGAGTACAATGGCCTCAGTTGGGATCCTGGTTAGGCAAGTCCCTTGCTGCATAACCTTGAGGAAGCATCTTAATATCACTGTAACTCAATTGTCCCATTGGTAAAACAGAACAAGAATCAAATGTCTTAAGTGATGTACAGATGCTCTTCAACTTGCAATAAGATTGTATACCAATTAAACCCATTATAAGTTGAAAATATCATAAACCAAAAGTGCATTTAATATGTATGACTTACCCAATAACCTAGCTTGAACATGCTCAGAACCCTTACATTAACCTACATTTGGAAAAAATCATCTAACGCACAACCTATTCTTTAATAAAGTTTTGAGCATCTCACATAATGTATAGAAAAGATAAAAATGAAAAATTATAGTTTATACTATATGCATATGGTTTTCACACCATCCTACCATCAAAAAGTCTTAAGGCACAACATTGTAAGTCAGGAACTGTCTGCATATTTTTAGAAGTTCTTGGTATGCAGGAACCATAGGCTTCAGCTATGATTATTTTCCGCAAAATTGAAGCCAAATATCATTGGGATACCTGGTGGTAGAATATAGACCAGGAAAGTGAAGAAAGACAGTAGAAGAGACTTCTAGATTTTATTTCAATTACAAACCATTTAATCATAGCTAACTTTTAAACTTTTATGTATTTTACTTGGATAAAATAAAATTAATTGATGTAAAATGAACTGGCAGCTAAAAGTTAAAAGGAAAACTAAAAATAGTGCTATGATGAGTATAATTTGAATGAAAATTGGAACAAAGAAAAATTAATCAATCCATTTGAGGCAGAAAAGTGAAGAAAATCAACACAGACTTCCCCAGCAAAGAAAGAAACTTGAAAAAGTCCATTATGGGGAAAAGAGAAAAATGCAGATAAATGACATTGGAAATTAGAAAACGGTGTGAACTACAGATAAGGAAAGCTTTATACCAATAAAATTGAATGCTTAATGTTCTCAGGAAGATAAAAGACAAAAATCCTTTCAGGGAGCGGTGGGAAACTCCAGCATACCAGTGGTACCAGTGAATAGAGAAAGTGAAACGCCAAAGATCTATCCCTAAGCAAAGAAGCCCACAGTTTATAAAGGGAACAAACCATTTTTGACACCTACTTTTTGTTGTTGTTGTTGTTATTTAAACCATTTCAGGTAGAAACTTTCATAACTCTTTCTAAAAGGCTGGGTTAGCCCAGACAATAAAACTAAACACAAGAAAAGGAGTGTACATCTCTCACTTACGAGAGACATGGAAACATTCTAAATTAAACCTTGACTGATATCCTATGGAACCTTACCTTTCATCTCAAGTCCCTCGTTTCCTATGAAACTATTGCTTTGAGCAACAAAACTGTCACCAAAATGAGTTCGGCCTGACTCCACTGACAGCCAGTCTTTAGGCCCAGAAGGTCAGAGAGGGGCTATTGGGTTTCACTCATCTGTGTCTGTCAGAGCCAATCCACAGCCATATTTGAACTGGGTGGAGAAGCAGGACACAAGACACTCTTCCAGGCTTTCCGTTCTAGTTTTTTATACTCCCAAGGAAGTTCTCTCTCTCCACCCTCTCTAGTGGCTTTTCTACTGAACTAAGTTATATTCTTGGAAAGGTATATTTGGAACATATGAATACATATAACATCTTATGTACCCACAGATGTGTGAGGTGAAAGAGGACGAGGATGCGAGCCCCGCACCTTTGTCAATAAAACTTTGTCATTTTACAAAAGTTTAAAAAGTAAAGAAAAAATAAATGAGAGCAAAACAGAACAAAATGGCTTAATATCTTGCTCACTTGAACAATCCCCCTGAAATCTTTATAGATTTTGATTTCAATTTTTTTCACGCCTGTTTAATTCTGTGGGTCTCTTTATTTTCAAATATACATTGACCTCTTCAAATGTATGTAATTTTTTTTTTTCAAATTGGAGCACTTGTGAGGCCTGCCCTCTCACAACAAGTAAGTTGTGGGAAAGGTGGGAGAAGGTGTCCCAGGGATGCTCAGTCTTGGAATATTGATGTAGTTAAGGAGTTGGGATATAGGTTCCCAGATCCTGCCGCTGAAAACACTCCTTCCTTCAGTGCAGTTCTTAGAAAGGTGAATATACTGTTTTTTTTTAATCCAATGATAAATTAAAAATTATAATGAGTTATTACTAAGCAAAATTTATTCCAGTGGTACAAAGATGGTCTTTATTGATTCCACTAAATCCATGTAATTAATTCCATATAATCCTTTAAATTAAAAATAAAGGGAAAAATCCATAAGTTATCTTAATAACTACCAGAAATTATACTTCATTACCTAAAGAGAAAAAGAAATCTCAGCAAGCTAGAAGATATGTGGTAACAGCTGTCTGTTATAATCCTATGCTATCATTTTGAATGGTGAAATATAGACACATTTATATTAAAATTACAAATTAACATATATTGCTACTATATAATTATTAATTATTATTATTAATTATTATTATTAATTAATAATTACTGGTCAACAAAGTAAGAAAAGTAAGGAAATAGGTGGCATAAAAAATGGAAAGAATGACATAGTTGCCTTTATTTCTGAATACTGTGATCTATGAAGTCCAAGGACATTACTAGAAAAAGTTTACAATAAGAAATTATTCTCATATGTAATACTGAACTATAAAAAGAAATATAATATTTCTACACACCAGCAATGATTAACTTGAAAATTTAATAGGAGAAAATGCATTGATAATAAAAACAAATACTATCAAATGCCTATAAACAAACCTATTTGAGAGATATATGAAGCTTATGTGATGCAAACCATAAAATTTTGCTGGACAGTAAGAAGTCTGTACTACAACATGATACAGTGCCCCTGGATGGCAGGACTCAACAGTATAACAAAGTATTAATTCCCCAAATTGAGGGCAAGACTGATCAATATGCACTGATAAAAAGAAATTCCAAAATACTTTATTACATAAAAAATAAAATAAAATAAAAAACAAGCTACAGAACAATACACAGTTCTGAGCTATCCATTTATGTTTGTAAAAAAACAATAATATTCACACTAGTAAATTACCTGCATCAGGAATTTTCTGGAAGTTTCCACACCAAATTAAACAATTTTCTGGGAAGAAAAATGGGACTGATGGAAAAGATGAGAAGAGGGTGCACTGTGAATAAATTTGAATGTCACTTTAAACATTTCAACATTATTTGAAGTTTTATTGTAGGAATGCTTTCACATGTTACATGCATAATTTTTTAAAAAGTAAAAGACTGTTAAATACCAGTGATCCTTTTCATATTCTTATGAAAATTACTACATTTTTGTTCTTCTCACACTTGATGATGGATGGTAAATTATAGACCCTGGCTGTCAATCTCAATAAGATGAAGTTGTTTTGTATTTTTCCCCTAATATTCAATATTCTGTCTTTTCCAGTACTCGATAGATGGGGGGAATAGTCTCATCTGGTGTTATTATCTCTGTGGTATGATTTGGAGAGTGACACAAGTCTCCAAAACACCTCTTTTGCTGATGGCCACAAAGCTCACATTCCACCCAGGCCCTTTGTCTTTGCAATGAGATACTGGTTACCTACTTAGTTCCTGTCAGCCCTTGCAAGGAGGGAAACTGTAAGCAATTTTTCATTCATAGTATCTAAGCATAATTACTAGATAGATGTACCAATGGGTGAATTTCATACTCCCAACCTCCTCCTTTTACTCCTCTAAATTAAAATATAAATAAAATAATGGGGTATCCCACTTATGAAAACTTTTTAAGGCATTTCTTACCTCTGTGTATACTGTTAAAGATAGTTTTTAAAAATTGAAAGGGAGTTGGAAAGAGTAATTTGAAAATGAAATTTTCACTAAGGTCTTAAGAGAGAGATAAAAGAAGCTAAAGGGAAGTATAGTAAATTCCCCTTTATCCACAGGAATCTGATCCACTGGATGCCTGAAACAGTGAGTAGTACTCAATTCTATGCATAGTATGTGTTTTATACATGTGTTCTGTGCATAGTATGTGTTTTCCTACTTACACACATATCTATGATAAATTTTAATTTATAAACCAGGAACAATAAGAGATTAACCACAATGATAAAATAGAACAATTATAAAAATATACTGTGAAAAAATTGTGTGAATATGTGCTCTCTCAAAATATCTTAGCATTCTCAGTCTGATTTTTTTTCTTGTAGTATTTTCACCTTTTTACTTAATGAAGTATTTCATGATTTTTCTTTGGCATATGCAAATTGGTGGCATTCGTACACTTGTACTTTTTGAACATTATTTAATAAACCAAGGAATACGTGAACACAAGCACTTGACTAGGTGATAACTGAGACAGCTGCTGTGTTTCTAATGGGCAGGTAGCATATGCAGCATGGATATGCTAGACAGAAGGATGATTCATGTCTTCCGTGGATTTAAGCAAGATGACATAAGATTTTATCATGCTACTTAGAATAGCAGGCAATTTAAAACTTGCTAATTATTTATTTCTGGAATTTTCTATTCCATGTTTTTTGACCAAGGTTGATCTCAGAAATCTGAAACCACAGAAACTGGTTTTACTACTGTCAGAAGGATATTAGAAGGGTCCTTCTGCTTGAGTAGGAGATAGGAACCAAAGTGAGTTTGTGTAAGGGGAGCAGAAATCTTGGATTTTATTGGTTGTATTTTCTACTGTCGTGGCAGCTGAAGGATAGGGGAAGTTAAGATCCCCAGTCATGAATCTGTAAGACCCTGAAAATCTGTGATCCTGAACACCAGATAGAATTTTTTAAAAACAATGTCTCTTAAGTCACTTATCAATAGCCATAAAGCAAACCTAATAATATTTATAATCTTTTTGAAATTATCAAGATTTGAAAAGTTTCTAACTATCAATGATTCTCACTTGAGATCCCTGCACTATATGTATCAGCATCATCTGAGAACCTGTAAGAAATGAAAACATTTCCTTTGCCCATTTATTGATTGGGTTATTTTATTTATTTATTTGTTTGTTTATTTTTGGCATTTTTTGAGTTCTTCATATATCCCAGAGATTAATGCTCTGTTTGAGGTGTAGGTGGCAAAGATTTTTCTCCCATTCTGTAGGTTCTCCACATGCTTGATTGTTCCCTTTGCTGTGAAGAAGCTTTTTATTTTGATACCATCTCATTTATTGATTCTTGTACTTTTACTTCTTGCACTTTAGGAGTTTTGTTGAGGAAGTTGGTTCTTAAGTCGACATGATGGAGAATTGGAACTTTATTTTCCTCTAGCAGGCACAAGTTCTCTGATCTAATACTTAAGTCTTTGATCTACTTTGAGTTTAGTTTTGTGCAGGGTGAGAGATAGGAGTTAAATTTCAGTCTGCTACATATGGATTTTCAGGAAAAAGTTATACTTATACATTGTTGGTTGGACTGCAAATTGGTGCAACCCCCATGGAAAGCAGTATGGAGATTCTTCAGAAAACTTGGAATGGAACCACCATTTGACCCCATTATCCCACTCCTTAGTATACACCCAAAGGACTTAAAATCAGCATACTATAGTGACATGGCCACATCAATGTTTATAGCAGCTCAATTTACAATAGCTAAACTATGGAACCAACCTAGGTGCCCTTCAACAGATGAATGGATAAAAAATATGGTATATATACACAATGGAATATTCCTTAGCCATAAATAAAAATGAAATTATGGCATTTGCCAGTAAATGGATGGAACTGGAGACTATCATGCTAAGTGAAATAAACCAATCTCAAAAAACTAAAGGCTAGATGTTCTCTCCGCAAATGATATGTGGATCCTAACACACAATAAGGGTGAAAGGAAAGAATAGAAGTTCATTGGATTAGCCAAAGGGGAATGAAGGGAAGGGAAAGAGGCTGGGAATAGGAAAGATAGTACAATGAATTGGACATTACCTTCTTATATTCATATATGAATACATGACCGGTGAAACTATATATCATGTACAACCACAAGAAGGCAAAGTTATGTTCCATGTATGTATAGTATGTAAAAATACACTCTAATGTCATATATCTAAAAAGAACAAATATTAATATAATGTAAAAAAATGAAAACATTTGGGTCCTACCCAGAACTCCTGATTCAGAATTCTGATAAGGATTCCCACAATCTTGAGTCTTATAAGGCTTTCCAGATGATTCTGATGAATACTACAGGTTGAACAGGGATTGAAAAACATTTTTTTCTGAATAGAGCCAGATAGTAAGTATTTTAGTTTTTGTGGGTTATAAAGTCTCTGTCATAGCTGCTCAGTCTGTTATTATAGGAGGAAGGAGATATAGTTAATATGAAAATGGGTGACATTTATGTTACAATAAAATTGTGTTTACAATTCTTGAGATTTGGCCCCTAGGTTGAGGTTTGCAAATCCTTGTTCTAGATAATAATTGAGTATCTCATGTTGGGAAGGTCTGATGCTTCTTATATATCACCTAATTTATTTCCCCAAATACTGCATGAGATAGGTGTTGTTGCCCATCTTATTGAAAATGAAATAAGCTTCAACCTTTCCCCAAGGCATACAGTTTGCAAGTCTACAAACCTATTTCACTTCAAAGGACACGTTGTTTACTTTGATGCCTTAATAAGTGGAAAATAATTGCCTTGTATTTGTGTTAGTCAGCTTTTTATCACTGTGACCAAAATACCTGACAAGAACAATTTAGAAAAGGAAAGATTTGTTTTGGCTCACAATTTTAGAGGTTTCATTCCATAATCAGCTGGCTCCATTGCTCTGGTCCTGAAGGTGAGGCAGAACATCATGGCAGTAGATGTGGCAGAGGAAAACTATTTAGCTCTTTGCTGCCAGGAAGTGGGGGGTGGGGGGTGGGGGTGGGGGAGCCAGAGAAAAGATAAACCCTTTCAGGACACACTAACAATAAAGGACTCCCTTCAACTAGGTCCCAACTCGCAGTAATGCCTTGGGACATCAAGGGATTAATCCACTGATAAAATCAGAGACTTGATCCAATCGCTTCACAACAGCCCATCCTCTGGACACATGAGACTTTGGGTAACATTCCAAACCTAAACCATAACAGTATTTAATACTAACATTCAATAAGTGCAGCTTGACTGATATTTTCTTTGGTGAGATTATGTTGTTTTAGTCACTGTAAAAGAACATTTATGAATATTTTCCTCTGATAGTTAGTTTCCTCAGGCTCCCATCTCCCATTTTCTCTGAGCTAAGTCTCTTAGCTCAGAGTTGAGATGACACCAATGGTCTGCTGGAAATCAAAGTGAGAGGATAGTTTTGACAGAGTAATGGCCAAGCCAAGCCTGAACAGGCCTTGGGAGGCGATGGGTATAATTGAGTGCTAAGGTAGGGCTCCCTGGGAAGGTTGTACAGGAAAATACCAATGGCAAACCCCTACACCCCTACTTCTCAGTTTTGTCATATGCTGAACTAGTACAGTTGCTTATGGAAAAAAGACTATATCAGAAAGGTCATGAGAGAGAGAAAGAGAGAGAGAGGAGAAAGAGAGTTATTTCCAGATTTGGATGAAGCACATGCTCAATGAAGTAACCCATCATAATGATGACTATATATTGTGTACTCCCTCTGGTCCACATACCACATTAAATGCCTTACCTACAGTATCTCCACTTATCATAAAAATACAATAGGGAAATATACCTTTGTGTTATTCAGCTTTTCATTGCTGTGACCAAAATACCTGACAACAACTTAAGGATAGAAAAGTTTATTTTGGTTTCATGATTTCAGGGACCTCAGTCAGTCAGTCCATGGTCAGCCAATTCCATTGCTCTGGACCTGAGGTGAGGCAAAACTTCATGACAGAAGGTTGTAGCAGAGAAAAACTTCTCAGCTCACCATAGCCAGCAGAGAAAGAGGGTGGGGGGGAGAAATTGTAGCACCAGTGACAAAATATCAATCCCAAAGGCATGCTTCCAGTGACCTACTTCTTCCAGCCACAGCCTACCTACCTGCCTACAAATACCAACCCATTAGTCTATTCAAATTATTAATCCACCAAATGGGCCAATCTGCTAATAGGTTATAGCTCTCATAATCTATGGCCATTTCGCCTCTGAATATTGCTGCATTAACACAGGAGTTTTTGGAGGACGCCTCATATCCAAGTCATAACACCCTGTTGTACGTAAATATTAACAAGCGGTGTGATCTCAGCTTGAGTTTGAACAAGAGCCTTTCAAAGCCATGACTATTAGGTAATGGTTCTTCATTACTACATAATAGTGCTTGCCCTGAACACCAACAGCAAGTACTGGGTCAAACCCGGACCTTGTCAGTTTTCAAATACCCAAGTGACAGCTCTGTCAAATCTCAGCAACTCAGCCGAAATCCATTTAAAACTGTCTGTCTTCAAGGCCCTTATTCAAAAACAGGAATCATTAAAAAGAAATTCAAGGTCATGGGACAAGAAAATTCTGTGCACTTTTTAGTGTGATTCTAACTACTACTTATTGAAACATTCTTCATAGCATAGAGACTAAGCGCACACACTATGCAACCAGACTATGTTTTGAACTTGAGTGAGATTTTATTTTTTTAACCTTTCTTTGCCACCATGCTCATCTATAAAATAGTTCTAATCTCATCCACTTCATAGAGAAATTGTGAGTATAGAAATAACACATAAGAACTTTGACCAGGCTTGTCACACAGCAAATGCTCAGTCATTTTTACTATTGTAATTATTTTTACGACTGTCCTCTTCACACTCTGTCCCCAAAAGAATGACTGATACTCATAACATTATAACATTTCCCACCTTCACAATGAGCGTCTTCAACTCATGCATAACAGCCTGTTTCCTTCTTGTTTCATATATCAGCACATTTATGGATACACAAGAGTATAATATTGCCCCTAAATACAAGCACTCTCTTTTCCCAGACCTCAATTCTTGCCTGATCCCTTGGCATATTGCCCAACCCCCACTGCTGTGTAGACGCAGAATGTGTTGAACTAAGCTAAACCAAATTCTACCCTCAACCCTTACTGCATGTGTCAAAAGCGCTACTGATACTTTGTGGTCAGGGGACACGGACCCCTTCTACCAAATTGCCCTGTGTCTCACTGTCTCAGTGGCCCCACCAGACATTCATGTGTATTGGTCATTATCTGAACAGAGAATCTAACACCACTTTATATAGAAACAAAATATTTTTGACATGAGTCTAGTATAAGCTGAGTTTTTTTGACTTCTTCAAGTAAGAATTGAATTGTTTTATTTATAATTTTAGAAAGAATTATTCACTGTTTCACCTAAGCACCTCCTTAGTTCTAATGGCACTTAATGTATTTGAGTTGCCAGCACCAGAAATCTGTTAGAATCTATATTTGTAGCTATTGCTTTTGTGGTAATTTGGCCAAGTAAGCATCTGACTACATTGTGTCTTGTAGGAGAAGGATGTCTGAGCATTTTCATGTCAAAAAGCATGTTGTTCTATTATAAACTGTGTGTTTTTCTTCTCAGGTTGTTTTGTGAATTATACTCTCTGAAACTGTTATAAGCCAGTGTGTTGGGGGTCCCTTAGTACTGTTCCCAAATATGATGATTTGCTAAGAAGACTCACAGTACTCTTCGTAGTCATATAGTTGTACTCATATCTAAAATTCATCACAGTGAAAGGATTCAAAGCAAAATCAGCGAGGGGAAATGGTGCATAGGGTGAAGTCTAAGGGATCAGCCATGTGCTTCCAAGGATACTCTCCCAGTACAATAGTAATTCCCTCAGCAATGAGCTGTAACAACACATGTGAAATGTGGTCTACCAGGGAAGCCCATCAGAGCCCCAGCTCCCAGGGTTCATATTGGCATCCTCTGCCTGAAACATAACAAACTTCTGGAATTTTAACATGCATCTGGTTTTTAACATGCATCACATTGCACAAATAATTTAGACAGTTTGAGTCACCATTAGGGAGGGTGGTGGGAACCCTCCTGTAGTTCAGATGTCAGCCAAGCAGAACCTTGAAAGAAGTCCTTTCAAGAGAGAGCAGTTGGGCCTGTTGTTATTTCTTTTCTGTATAGTAGGTTATACCTGTGAACATCACTGGTAGACAGTTAATGGGAAATTAAAAGAAATGTGTTTGCAATGGGCATTAGGTTCAATTAGGGTGAGAACCATCATTATAAACAAAGCAACCTCCAACCCCAGGTATCCACTTGTTGGTTTACTAAAGTCCCAAGCCAAAGGCTTAACTCAGGGCCCAAACAGTTCAGGTGGCTACTTGCCCCAAAATCCAAACAGAAAAACTAATGATGAAAATAGGAAAAGGTGTTTAATCACAATGATCATATGGGCAAGACAAGGGGTTCAGTGTTTCCAGCCCTGTCTTCAGGATACTGACAAGAGCTTTAGGTTTAAATAGAGAAAGAAGTGGGAGGGTGGCAGGGGGTGGGGGCAAGAAGTATGTGTAACTAAGCAGGCTTTGTGTCATACTTGTACGTACACATAATTCAATTAATCTTATTTCCCAGTATCTGCTATTATGTATAATTGTAATGCATAATAATAATAGTAATGATAAAAATTAAGCAGTCTTATTCAAACTGGTCTGTTGATATTTATCTCAGCTCTGATTCTACAAGTTGGCTCTGGAAGTTCTTATCACAATAAGGTCTTATCACAAGGGGGCGATCTACATTTGCTTCTCAGGATGTTTACCTATTTGACCTGTGATCCTGGAAAGGAAGCAGCTTGATGCCAGTGAGATTATTGGTTCTGCTGGGGGGGGGGGGGGCAACAGTCACATCCTGAAAGTAATCTGCCTACAAGGCTCTACTGTTCCTAGAAGGTGTAGAGTGACAGACACACCAGGAGTTTGGAACAGTGTGTTATAAAAACTGGCAGTTGAATGTTCCTGCAAATCTTGAAATTATCTTACTTTTACCTTGGTGTCTTCAGCCTTGAAGGAAGTAGAATACCCATCCACTTTCGATGAACACTTCTTAAATGATTGACATGCCTATGTGCAGAATGTGAGACAAAGTTTAAGGCAAAGGGGGCAGATTCAAAATGAAGACAGAGACACCAAGCTTTATCCTCTTTTTAATTACCCATTTGGGCATCTACAGGCCCAAATGAAGAGTTGGTGCTTTTAGCAAAAACAGACTCTGAGTCCCTATTATATTAGTACAGCAAAGAACAAACCAAAGCTGAAAATTAGTTTTTTTTGTTGTTATTGGCTTCATATTCCCAAATTAATTTTTTTCACAGTACCAGGGATTAAACTCAGGGCCTTGTGCAATGTAGGCAAGCTCTACCACTGAGCTACATTCCAAGATCCCCAATTAAATTTTTAAGTAACAGTTAAAATAAAACCAAAAAAAAAAAAAAAAACCACCCTTTCTTCTCCTACCAACAGTCTTGTTAATTGAAAGGTAGTAAAAAGAACACTTTTTCTGTATCTGAACAAACCCAGGGTGTCCTGTTCCCCCGCTTCTTTAACTGCACACTAATTTACTCAGCATAGTAGGCACTCAATAAATAGCAATTGCCTCTGCTACACTCACAGTACTGTCACATCTTATTCTTTCTGTAGCAAATCTTAACTTTAATTTTTCTGTTAAGCCTGAAAATCTCATAACCCAAATTGTTGTTATGAGTTGCAAACCATATGATTTTGACTTGAGAAGCAAGTATCATTTCAACACCCGGGCAAAGCAGGAGGCATGCAAGACAAACACAAATACCATCTGGTGTCATCAGGTCATCTCTGCTAGCCACTTGCTTGATACCATGCTGTGGAATGAAATACCAGCTCCAGCAGGCCCTCCCTGAGTCTGATATGCCTGAACAACAGGTGTGCTGGTTAATTGTTTTCTCATCATGAAGCAAATTTCACATCCCATAACTCCCAAATGAAATACCAAAAAAATACATAAAATTAAATGATTCAAAGATTGAAAGGATTATGCTGCTTATAAGGTGGGAATCCACTGAAATCTATAAAAGGAACTCTAACTATGACTGTTGTATTACGTATTTAGGGACATATAAATCTCTAAATACTTAATGTTTACTTTTGCTTTAAAATTGACTCTCCAGACCACCACCAAAAAATGAGACATGCACACATTCAAGAAAATTAAAGAAATCCATACTTTTGTTAAAGGAAGAGATGTTATCTTGTACCTCCTTTTAAATGAGCAATTGAAAGATCCATGTTAAATGTAGCATTATGTGACAATGGTCTTCTGTTTTTCTGTTACTGTTTCCAAACTAGCCTTTGCTCTTTGCAAGTGAGAACAAGAGCACAGTCGCTTAGAAGAGAATGCATCAGTAACTGTACTTGTAGCCATTTAGTGTCCCCAGACTTAATGCATTTCCAGGCAGATGCACCCAACTAAAGTCACGTTAAGTGACTTTTAGCACCTAAGTATGTTGTGTAAGATTCTTTGTTACCATCTGTTGTGGAACCAACCATTTAGCTGGCATAAATCCACATGGCCTGCCCCTCCCATCCCACAATAAGGCCAGGAACCATTAAACATGAAACAGCCAGTCAAACAATCACCTCCTTTGTATTGAATTCTACTAGTGTTCCCTTTCCTCTCCCATATGACTTGCCCTCTGCTGCACTGCTTTGATACTGGAAGCTTTGGAGTCCTTATGGATAAGCCCTGCCACTATTGAGTGAATTCCTATTGACTTTGCTGAAGATGTGAAATGCTATATTTAGAGATAAAATCAGATACTTAATATAACCAGAGAGCCCACTAATGCTTTAACTTATTCATCTACCCTTCCCCTACAGCCTTTTTGTCTTCTTCATAAGGTCAGACTCTCAACTCAGAGATGGAACTATATCATTAACTAGGCTAGTCATAAACTATGCCATCCTTCATTATCATGCATTAAATTATCATGGATGGTCATCCTGGAAGTTCATATTAAATTTGGTGGCTTACCTTGAACACGCTATGTTTCATTAGCCACTCACCTATGTAAAGACACAGGAGAAAGAAATAATTTGTCTGTGTCCTGTGGGTAGTACAAGGACAGAGATAACATTATAAATTAAAATTCACTTAACTGTACTTGAGGAAGAGAAAGCTGGCTTCAGGATATTTCCCTACTGATATCAGTGTTTGTTCTGAGATCTCTGATACATGGGCCTATCTGAGACTCCTTTTGTCTCTCAAGTTTGTTCTTTTTTTATAAAATTTATTTATTCTACTTAGGTATACATGATAGCAGAATGCATTTTGATTCATTATACACAAATGGAGCACAACTTTTCATTTCTCTGGTTGTATATGATGTGGAATTATACCATATATACAGTCATACATGAAGCCAAGGAATGATGTCTATCTCATTCCAACGTCTTTCCTGCCCCCATGCCACCTGCCCCCATCCCCTTTTACCAAAGTTCCTCCATTCTTCCATGTCTCCTCCCCCATTATGAATCAGAATCCACTTATTAGAGAGAACATTCGGTCTTTGGTTTTTTGGGATTGGCTTAGTTCACTTAGCATGATATTTTCCAACTCCATCCATTTACCTGCAAATGCCATAATTTTATTCTCTTTTATTGCTGGGTAATTGTGTATATATACACAATTATATATATTATTATATATACACAATTATTATATATATACACAATGGAATTATATATTATAATTATAAGAAACCACAGTTTCTTTATGCATTCATCTATTGAAGAGCTCTCAAGTTTGTTCTTTTTTTATAATTTTTTCTAGTTGTTGATGGACCTTTATTTTATTCATTTGTTTATATGCAGTGCTAAGGATCGAACTTAGTGCGTCATGCATGCTAGGCAAGCACTCTACCACTGAGCCACACCCCAGCCCCTCAAGTTTGCTCTTTATGGCTGACATTTTCATTAACTTATTGAATCAGTCAGGATAGGACAGGTTACACAGTAGTAACAAATAACCACATGGTCTCTATGACTTTAAGCACAAAGATTTATTTCTTGCTCATGCTGCATGTCTTCAGTGAGGCATCAGGGAAACTCTGCACATCTTAAACAGTCAACATACATGGCTGGTGGATAAGTCACCATTTCAAACATTGCCAGCCAACAGGCTAGGAAAAGGAGCTTGGGGTGGGGTACAAGGGTAACACATTATATTAAAATGCTGTGAACTGAAGCATTCTACTTGTAATTCTTTGACCAGAACTAGTCACATGGCTACACACTAGCACAAAGAGTCAGGGAAGTACAAGAAGACATGTTCCCAGAGGGAGAGAACTAGACATGTTTAACAAGCAGCATTCATGACTACCATACTTGGTCAATACCCTTCTCCCTTCTTTTCTCTACTTCAGAGACTAGAAAACCAAATGCATTATTTCTCAGCTCTTCCTTTGGTCATGCAAGTGTCCATATAGACCTGGTTCCTGTCTATAAAAGTTAAATGAAAATCTGCCATGGGGATCTGTGTGGAAGCTTTTGCTTTGTCAGTCAAGGGTAACACAGTTACTGTTCTTCATTCATACCCTTCTTCCTACTGGAAAGATGTAGGCAATACCAGGATGAGCACAACCATCTTGACTTGAGCCCCACACAAAAGTTGGGGGATCTTGAAAAATGGAAAGAGTTTGGTTCCTTGATGCCATCAGTGAACACTGCCCAAGCCCTGGACTGCCTGCCTCTGGGCATTTTACTGTGTGAGGAATAAAAACTCTTAAAAACTGAAATCCCTATAAGTCTTGCTTTCCTTTTTTTTGAAGTTTGTTTTTGTTGTTGTTTTCTTTCTGCCATTGAATAGAATCCCTATATAATCCTTATTTATTTTTAACTTTTAAAGGAAAACATCTCTTCCAAAAGAAAGTATTACCCGTAAACACTTCCCAGACAATTAAAATGTGATTCAGGGATTTCCTATACATGATCCATGAACCTGTTCTAGACTACTTTTGCCACTTATCTTTCTAGATGATATTTCATGTTAGCTCACTAAATCAGTCAAGATAGGCTAGATTGCAATGCAGTAACAAACAGTCCCCAAAATGTCAATGACCATCTCTCTGTGGACCTTTTTTTGTGTGAGAAAAACAAACATCTGTATGTTAAATAATGGTACAACTGAAAACTAGGTATAATCCTGATAGATATACAGTCTTGAATTTGAAGGGAATATTTCCCATTCAAAAAGATGGGTTAACTACAATCTGTGAATGTTTTCAGGTTTCCTTTGAAAGGGTTATCTAGAGATCTGATTCTATATAATATTTTCTTAAGGGTTCCCCATGTATTTTCAATGGTCAATTTCATCTTTCTGGGAAGGGAAAAGCTAAAAAATGTCTTTTATTGTATTTTCTTTTTCTGTCTTCTTTCAAAATTGAAGAACTTTTTCCAAAAAAAACCAAATCCTTTAATAAAATGATAAAGTTTCCATTCTCTGATTAAAAAAAAAAAAAAAAAAACAGCACCATGCTTTCAATCTTATTGGGGCTCCTGGAACACCTACAGAATAAAATCTGTTGGAAATAAAATGAACAGAAGGGAATATAATGTGGTCATGGATACTTTATAAAGTCTTAAAACTCCTAGGCTGAGAATTTTACAGAATGTAATATAAAGCTTAAGTCTTTCAAAATGCAAAAACACTTTCAAACATAGACTTTAACTTGCTCAGCATCAACTTTGACAAATTCAGCTTCTGTCATGTGAATCAATGAATGCACTTGCTTTCCAGAGTTGGAGACCTTGAACACCCAAATTGAAATAGGGTGGCAGAAAATTATCTTTATTTCTTTCTCTCTTACACTTTTCATCCCATCCCCATTTTCTCTTTGAATTTTTAACACATTGAGTGAATGACTTTTAAAAAGTCTAATGAGAAATCTCTTCAAAAGCACTGTCAGATTTCTCACTGGTCACCACCTGCAATCCCTGGAAGGCCAGCTCTTTGCTTTATGACTGTGTATTGATCTCTAATATCTCTCACAAGCCTGTCTCTTCTTTGCCTCCTACAGGCAAAGGGTGAGAGTTAGATAATGGTATTAATTTTCAAGACATCTGCACATGTTTTAATGGCCTTTTGAAGTTTGAAAGCAGTTTTCTGTGAGCCCACCACAGGGCTAAGATGCCATTAAGGTATAGATTGCAACAATATATAACAATCATAGCTGTAGTGCTCGCCTTGGCAATGAAAAGAAAACTAATTTATTTCAGTGGAGATTCAAATTAAGGTAAGTTCCTTATCGAAGTAGAGCTGTGCCTCCAGGTTCTGGAGTTAAATGGCAGGATACTACCTGGCTGAAATCCACCCATCCTTATTTACACATCTGGAAAGTCATAACAATAGAAAGGCCCCATACAGCTGTCAGCATGAGATGGAGGGCTGGGGAGCAGTGAGGTAACTGGGGTATGTAACCATTTTTTTAGCCACAGACCATTTTTTTTATATCAGAGAAGCCCATGTTCCCTTTCTCAGAATGATGCTTTTAAATACACAAAATGAAAGACAGGATTATAAAGGAAACCAATTACAGTTGTCCCTAGGTATCCACAAAGGATTGGTTCCAAAACTCCCAACAAATACCAAAATCCACAGATGCTCAATTTCCTCACATAAAATGGCATAGTATTCCCAAACAACCTAAGTCCATCCTCCTGTACTCTTTAAATCATCTCCAGATTACTGATCCTATGTAACACAATGTAAGCACTATGTAAATAGTTGTTAGATTGTTTAGGGAACAGTGAAAAAATCATTTCTTTGCACATTCAGTAAAGAAGCAGGTTTTCCCCAAATGTTTTCAATCCATGGTTGGTCAAATTCATGGATGCAGTAGCCACAGATGTGAGGGCCAACTGTATAATGAAGTACAGTTACCAAAATATTGAAAAAAAACAACTATGACATAGTAATATATGAGCTCCATTTCTAAAGCACAAAATAAGCTCAAAGAGGCAGATCTGATATAGGTTTTAAATGATGATGTGTAATACAATATTTAGAGATTTTTTTAAAACTGTGATGTGACAAGATGTCTGTGATTTCTGTTGGAGACAAAGTCTCACAAGTTTATATCTCGGTAATTTGATGCCCACATTCATAGCTGAAGGATGTGCTGAAGTTTTACTTGAAGTTTAGTAAAATTAAAGATGTGATTTTTTCCCTTCAAGTTTACAAATCCCCTGGATTCCATGCATGACCCATGAGATCTCATGTTTAGAATCCGTGAGACTATGTATATTATCAATTTCCCAGAAATCATAAGTAGACTCAAGGACAATTATTTGTATTATTTGTATTATACCTCCTATGAAAAATGTAATGCTAACCTGTAGAAATATTTGGATAAATACACTTCATATTTGATGTCGTTCCTGACTATTTCTTAGAAGACCATAGACCCTGACTTGTGTTCCCAGGTTTCAGGGTGGATCTTGTGGAGACACCACACTGGTCTTTCCTTGAATTTCATAGCATTGGTTGTGGGGCTAGAAGCGGCACTGGAGGGTTTTTCTTCTCCCTCTCTGCAGAGTTTCCTTACCCAGGTATCGGTGGTCAAGACAAACACGTGGATAGTACCTGTTTTAAAATATGACATCTGAAGTAGCCTGAAAAGAAAGGAAAAATGATTTCAAGGAGTATGGTGAACATTTCTTTTAGGATTCAACATCAGTTTCCTCATGGAGGATACATTTAAGGGAGAATAAGTTCCAATTAACCTCTCTATAAATGTAATTATCAGGGGAATTTAAGACTTGAGAAAAGTAAGATTTAAAGCCAGGAAAACTTCTTATTCTTGTAACATACTAGAGGAACTGATTCCACCTGTCCCATTACATAGTGATAAAGCAGCTTTTGATAGCAGCAGCCTATGTGATAAAATGATTATGGCAGCAGTGAGAAAGAATCTAATCAGGAAATTGATCTGCAGATTACAATTCTGTAAGAGCCAACATCAATCAACATAAATGTCAATAATGAGATCGTATTGAAAACTACCTAATTCCTTCAGGTAATTCTATAGTCTAGTGAAAGATTCAAGAAGTAAATGTAAATAGGAATCTAAAACTCTCACAAACACTCCATTGACCAAGAGCAGGCTACAGGGTACTTTGGTGCCTCCTAACATGTTCATGTTGGTCCTGGGTAAAATGAATAAAAAAGATTAAAGAATGTCCATGCCAGACACAGTGGCACACACCTGTAATCCCAGCACTTTGGGAGGCTGAGACAGGAAAATCATGGTTTCAGAGCCAGCTTCAGCAACAGCGAGGCACTAGGTGACTCAGTGAGACCCTGTCCCTAAATAAAACACAAAAATAGGGCTGGGGATGTGGCTTAGTGGGTGATTATCCCTGAGTTCAATCCTCCCTACAAAAAAAGAAAAAGAATGTTCATATTGTAAGATGTGTGTTACAAGTATCATATGATCACAGTGTAACAGCTGTTTCTTATACTTAGTAATTATGGTTAGACATTGCAGTTCAAGGAGAGGGAGATAGGGGAAAGTGAATGCTCTTATTTGTTTCTATCTCTGAGAGGCCTTGACTCCATCATGCAGTGGCAAAGAAGATGGTGATTTCTCATGGACCAATCTGGAAAGATTGTGTAGGGTAGAACTCTCAAACGTTCATTTGCCAATTCATACATTTTCAGTGATTGTTAGCCCAGGATTTTACTCAGAACTGGTCCTAACTGTTAGGGACCATGGGTAGCAACATGACAATGTCACCAAATCAGCTCAAGAAAACTGGAGTATTAAGGCATGTGGAGCTGCTGAAGAGTGGTCAGGAACCTCAGGTGGGTGGGCATAGAGGGAAGTATGTGAATACAAGACACTGGTTCTGCTCCCTTCTACTTGGGCCATCCTGGGAGGGAGGCCAATGGGATGACTCAGCAGAGGATTTCTCCTCTATTTCCTGTCTATGCAGAAGCTTATTCCAGGGCATTGGAAGCCCTCCTGTTGGGGACAGGAAAGGAAACACAATAACAGTGGTAGGTGCTTAGAGCAAGCTGTACCTGACATCCCAAGTGAAAAGCAACAGTGACTCAGCATTGGCAAAGCTGACTTCCCTCTCCCATGCTGTTTGTATCTGTCCTACCTCAGCTGAGGCACCCTGTACTTGACTTAACCCTCCCTGGAATTTGCCACCAAGAGGGTGATTCTTCAGTGGAAATGATTCTCATATTAGGAAACTGTTCCAGCCCATACTTTTGGTATGTGGTGGCAGGCATACAATTGGCTCTGACATCAATTGAGGATAAATAGACTAAAACAACACCACAACATTCTACTATTATTGAAAAATTATGCTGAAATTCCAGAGTCCACACTTAGCTCCAATAAGCTCAGCAAAGAGATTATAACTAGATCCTTCATTGGTTATAGGATATCATTCATAGTCTAATAACCGGAGAAGAGAAGGTAACAGCCAGGGCTACAATTCCACAGGGAACCAAGAGGGCCCCATCTGATGTATTGCTCTGCTGTCACCATCTGAAAATTCTTTGAATCTTTTTTATAGAGGGCACCCTGCACTGGGTCTCACAAGTTATGTCCCTGGTCCTAAAAATAGCTAACATTTTCAAGCATCTAATATACTTCAAAACCTTTAACAGATTAAATCCTCATCTCAACCTTATGAAGTTGAGAATCTTAAATTAACCTTGTCTTCAATTTCAAGTCTTTACTAAATCCCTGGGAGCTACTATTATTGTTATCCCTAAAGGAAAGAAAAACTCAAAAGGTAAAGTAACTTGCCCTCAAAAGGTGAAGTCACACAAAACCAGGATTTAATCCACAAATTATACTACTTGAGGTCACATATCTCCTGCTTCCCTGGTTGTGGAGTTACGGAGTATTGTGAAGCTGAGACCATGATTTATCCTAAATGTTTAAAAACTAGTTTCATAGTTATTATTCTCTTTGTTTTAAATATGCTAGCTATTTGAGCACTTGTATCCATTGCACTCCAGTAAATTGAAGTGTTTTGGTAGTCCCATGATATGGCTACATCTTGTGTCCTAGACTTTGCTCCAGGATAGAGCTTGGTGACACACTGGTCTGGATGACATCTGCTAGGACTCAGCCATTGGCTTTTCTAGGAAATGATTCATGATTTAACAGTGTCCAAATCTTTATGCACTCAGGTTAGATGCCATCTTATTCATGATGTTTTATTTTGTTTTGTGGTACCTTGGATTGAACAAAGGGCCTTACACATACTAGGCAAACCTGTGACCACAGGCCTATACCCCTAGCCCTTTTAAATTTTATTTTGAGACAGGGTCTCACTAAGTTGCCCGGGTTGGCCTCAAACTTGCAATCCTCCTGCCTCAGCCTCCTGAGTAATGGGTATTATGGGCATGCACCATTGCATCCAGCTATTATTTCATTAGTTTTTGATCAGTTTATGAAAAGAAATTTACCATCCAACATTAAATGGCTGAAGGAAACAATAAAGATTTATATATAGTAAATATCTTGAAGCCCATGGAATGATTAACACGGGGCATTTGAGGAGAAGTGTTTATAATCTTCAGCCAACAGTCTAAGGAAAAAAGCCTTGTCTTTAAAGCCAGCTGATTACTATCAAGTCTTCAAAGCAAACCCTTAATTTTACAATCATAATTACTTTTCAGGAATGTAAATGTCTCATAGTGACACAAACACATCTCAGGGCAGTTCTTTTCTCTGTAGTGCTCATTTCTTTGTAATAATTATTTATAGATCCATAACCAATTTCTTTAAAAAAGAACTCACTTTTGGAATTCTCTGGGGTTGAATGCTGCCCATGATATAAAATGAAAGGAAAGTTCGGGGAAGATTACTATGCATCTTTGAGGAAAGTTTCCATCAAAACAATTTATGAAAATTAATAAATCTTTAGGGATTTGTGAAGACAGAATAATTTTAGGATTATGGTAACTGGCAACTGTCTCAGAAGAAAATAGAGAGATTATGTTATTTATATTTATGCATTATCTACTTAATACTTTACAATTTCCACCCTAGGAGATTAAAAATTTCTTTTTCACCTGTCTTCTTGGTGCTAGTTCACAAATTCAGTGTTTACCAAACTCCAGATGTGCTTGATGAGAACAAAGTGCTGTGGGCGTCTAGATTCTGAAGCAAGAACAGTGGGAACATTGTTTATGTCTTGTGAAGGATTTACCTTTTTTCACTGAATTTTCTGCTGGGGTTGTCGCTCCCTAATCTGTCATGAAGGTATTTGTAATGTCATATCCATGTACTTTTCCCTCCGATATTATAGTGAAGTCTTTATAGCACACTCAGTGGAGGATTTGCTGGGGAATCAGGAGTGAGTTCAAAGTCTTACCTCATTTCTATCTCAGTTTCTGTTTCAACAGTTTCTGCTAATATGTCTGGGAAAAAAAAAAAAAAAAAAAAAAAAACCACCTACAAAATTGAAATTTAAGCAGAGAATATATTTGGCAAATAATAGAAAAATAAAAATAAATCCACTTGACTTGATGAATCCTATATAATAGCTGGAAACTGCTATTTGCCAAGAAATGATTTAACCTAGTGAAATGTATTTTGCAGCTAATCCTTTAATGTCTGTTTTACATATTACCCTTCCCACTGTTAATATTGAACAATATTGTAAGCTAGTAATTTTATGCCCCATATTTCAAATTGCTATTAGGAAGCCACATAAATAACAATTTTCAGCCTGCTTGTTTATAATACCATGAGGCATTTCTTACCTTGGACTAAAGTTACAATGGATTTTTAAAAACTACTTGGGGAGAAAGCTACCGGGAAACTGGGAAACTGTGATGCGGATCTTTAGAAACAAATATGTAAGGCAAACTAAAGTAACGAGCTGAAGCCCTGAGAATGCACAATGTAGTATTACTTGTTAAGGGAAGTGAGACTATGGGCTTTCATTGAACATTCACCTAGAAATTGCATTTATGTCACACATATGCACAAATGTTGTAAGATGAATGAGACCCCAAGAACTCATCCTGTTAAAACCAGGACACTCGGCAATAAGTGCAGATGAGTGCACATCACCAAAGCCATTTTCCTCAACACTCCCATCTTTCTTCTCCCAGCCCCCTGTTGTGAAGTGCTGTGAGAGGGAATCTTGCAGCCTGTGAAGGTCTCAGTGGTTATATAATCTCCCAAACGGAATTTCAATCTGTTCTAATCGTTCCTTTAATAATGTAAGGAATCACCCATCTTATAAATAATTCTATATCTTCTTTTTCTTCAGAACACCAACAAGGCACTTTTCCCTTCCTTGGAGGTTATCTCCTGGTGTTAAGTGATAATCTTTGATTTTAATGTCTCCTCTTTGTAGTTGCAAAAATAGAGCAGGGCCCAGGTTGGTCTCTCTCTCTCTCTTCTTTTTTTTTAATTTTTTGATGGACTAGCATTTTTATAATTGGCATAAAATTATGCATACTTATGGGGTACCATGTGATATTTTGATACATGTATACATTGCGTAATTTCAAATCAGAGTAAACATGTCTATTTTCTTCAACATTATTTCTTTGGGTGCAAACATTCAAAATCCTTTCTTCTAGCTTTTATGAAATACTATATTATTATTGTTTTTAGTCACTTTACTATGCCATAGCATACCAACATTTCTTGTTCCTATCTAGTGCCCACTGTCCTTGGTACCTGTTGATCAGCCTCTCCCCCTACGTTGGGGTATGGCTTCTTGCCACATATATGGATAAAATACAGAATCCTTTGGCATCACAAAAAGATCACTGTATGTCTTCAGAATTAGTGAGTACAGATCTCCAGAGTGCTGGCAGTTCTTTGCACAGTTCTAGCATACTAAAACTGTGGGCCTCATATTACCCCTTTAAGAACTAAGCATACCTTGAAAGTATAAAACCTGTATAAATGCCCACTGTGTGTACCTTTCATTCCAGATACCCTCTATTATCTGCATTTCTAGATCTTTTCTTTCAGACATAGATAAGGGTAATGGAGGCCCATAGCCAGGTTCAGCATTGGGGGAAATGTTAGGTGGACAAAGGAGTAGAGGAGAAAATATGTATTTTAGAGAGAGTGATGGATTCAAATCCACTTGGACTTGCTCACTGTGCTATGTGACCCAAGTTTCTGTTTCCTGAGACATCTCTCTCACCTTTCCCTCCCTTGAATTTGCCTCTGTGGTCTTGCTGAACTCGTTGCATAAAAATGTCACATTCTCTGTCATATTTGGACCTTTGATTGGGCTCTGCCCACCAGGACCTTTCTTTCATTTTTGGTCCCTGGTATGGTCTGATCATTTGTATCTACCCAAAATTTAGGTTGAAATCTTGACCCCCAAGGCAATGCTATTTGAGGTGAGGACTTTGGAAGGTGATTTTTAGAATGTGATAGTGCCCTAATAAAAAAAGTCTCAGAGACTTGCTTTACCTTTAAGGACACAGAGAAGATACCCTGTGTGAACCAGGACAAAGCCCTGAATCTGCCAACAGTTGATCTTAGACTTTCCAATCGGCAAGACTAAACTTTTGTTGTTTATAATCCATCAATTTGATGGTATTTTGTTGTAGCAGTTGATCAGAAAAGATAGCCTCTTTACCTGAGCAGTCATTTCTTAGTCGTCAGATTTCTTAGCTCTGCTAGGCTTTAGCTGTGACTTCCCTAGGAGAAAGGCCTCCCATGGCATACTCCATTGCTGGGGCCTGGGCAGCTTGTCCTTCTATGAGCACCAGGTGGCAGAAACAGTGAGTGCATCTTCTGAGCCCCACATTGAAGTCTGAATATGACAACATAGTGACAGAGAATGAGGTGACTTAGGACAACCCTGAAGTTTATGTCCAGGTCTAAATCCTTGACTTTATCGCATTTAACTCCTCTTCTTCTTCAGTTTTCTCCTCTGAAGAATGAAGGTGATAGTATCTTCTACCTTGTGAGGTTATGGTAAGGACTAAGAAAGAAATGATGTAAACCCCCTACCACAGCACCTGGCATGTGTTTGGCACTATCTAAGTATTTGCTGCCATTGGTCTGGGTTTTCAGTTATCTCCAGATTTACTTAAAGAATTGTGTTTCCCTGAAAAAGATGTAGAGATCCATGAAGGAAACAACATAAACAATGCCAATCATAATACCAACTGTGATGATAATGAAATATTAATAAGGAAAGTATTTTTTAATTGGTGAGTGAATTGTGTTTGAGTCTAGAAAGGGAGGATAGATTGCATGAGGCAGTATTTATTTTCTGTTAAATTCTATACAGTCTGTTTTCTTGTCTAATTTCTATTATTATTTTAGGAAATTTTCTATGACAGACCATCATTAACCAGATTTAATTGGGTAGAATTGAGAGTATAAACTCTGTGGTCAGACTGAGATTTAAATACTATTTTTGTAACCTAAGGCAAGATTTCTTAGCGCTCTATCTCAATTTCTTTATCTGTAAGGTGAGAGTGATAGTAATGGTCCTTAACTGTGCAGCTTGACAATTTCAAAGGAAATATATATATATATATATATATATATATATATATATATATATACACACACACATATATATATGTGTGTGTGTGTGTGAAACACATACTTTGTGGGAATCAGAGCTCAATAAGTGTTCACTGCTGTTATTGTTGGGTTATTGTGATTATTTCTTTCTCAATTATCTGCCTATAAAGGCAAATCACCAAGGCAGCAGAATTCAGCTGATAGGAGTGCTCTGAAAGGGAGGGCTCAGAGCTTAGGGTGAAATGCATCTTCTCCAGGATGCACCTTGTCAAGGCGCCAGGGAACAGATAGGGGATGGGGGGACAAGCCAGCAGGATGTGGTAGAAAGTGTGGACCTAGAAGGGAGGCAGATCTGGGAAAAAATCCTGGCTGTATTACTTCCTGGAATATATGTAGCCTGTGACTTTGGATCTCTGCCGTAGCTTCTGTCATCTTGGGTTCTTCATCCCTAAAAACTAAGATAGCAGCTTCTTCTCTGGCAGTGTGAAGATTCACAAGATGAATCTTAGGGGCCGGGCTTCACACAGTGTCTCCTCTCCCTCCACAAAGCCAGAGCTAATTCATTTCTTCCTAATGAATGGTAACATTGAAAACCAGTGACCATCAGTTGAGTATGAAAAATAAATAAATAAAATGTCATTTGTTTTTATTCCCCTCTAATCTCTTTAGTTCAGTTAGTCAGAAGAAAAATTTGTTCCCCTACATATAAAATGTCAAAACCTTCAGAAAGTCAGGACTTTTTAAAACTAAAACTGGATTAAAAATGTAAAAACCACCATAGATAATTTTACAAAACAGCAGGGGCAATTGGAAAGCACTTATTAAAGTACCTGTTAAAGTAATTAGGGATAAAAATGGAAATTTCAAGGCACTTCTGTGTCTCTTAGATCCCAGAATAGGCTGGGGCTGTGCTGAATCACTTCCTCCCTTAGATCAGATTCATAGAAAAAGACAATAGGGAAGCTGCAGGAGTCCTCAGACTGCAAGAAAGCCTGAATGGCCCTTAGGAAGTGACTCTCCACATGCCCATACATCCCACTGGCCGCCCTTGGAAGCCCCAACCCTACGTCCAATTTCTCAGTATCTTGTCACTTTGCTGCTACACTGTATCTGAAATATTTCTGATTCTTTTTTATGTTGTGTAAAAACTTCATACCAAGAGACTTGGGGCCTTGTCACCAAGAGCAGTGCACAGAATATTATCTTACATGTATTTTACTATACGGTTAGTACACCACACCCCCATCACTACCCCTATATCACCTTACTCTACCATGATTTTTGCATGCTCTCCCTTAACAATTCTTATGTCTTTTCCTCAGTTGTGCATTTGGGTTCATTGATCTCATAAGTGCCACTGATAAGCTTCCTCAAGTTTCCCATCATTCATAGTCAGGATCCTGTACACAGTAGATGCTTCATAAGTGCATCTTGTTGCACAGATTGGAGTGAAGGCTCCTGAGGGAAGGTCTGCTTCTTCCACCATCATCCATCTTCCCACTGGTCCTCATCCTGCAGGGCACTATTAATGGAACTGTGTCAGATAGGAGAGTGGGAGATACTCTATTCATTAGCCTAAGCTGCAGAGACCCCACATAAACTTCCTAGTCACCAAATGAAACTCCACTCCCTTAGGCAGCCACTGGATAATCAGGTTGTCATGGAAGCAGGGACCCTGGAAGAAGGTTCTGAATACAGCTGTTGTATAATTGTTTTCAAAAGCATTTTATAACCTTGAATCCCAGAGAAGTCGAAAAGAGGATGTAGACTGATGTCATTTGCCAAGACACCATCCAGAGTGAACAGAATGCACTGGGGCACCTGAAGATTGGCACGCAAGTCTTGTTGAAAGGTTGCCAGGGAGAATAATACTTGCACCAAGAACTGTTGTGAATAGCCTTAAAAATTAGTTACAAACATTTCAGACTCTGGAGTAGGATCAAATGCTGATGCATATAGTTTTCTGTTTGTTTGTTTGTTTTTGGTTTTGGTGTTCATGGTGCTGGAGACCAAGCCCAGGGCCTTGTGCTCTCAGGCAAGCACTCCACCTCTGAGCAATATCCTCAACCCTGCACCTAGTTTTTAAAGGTCTTCTAGAACATTGGAAAGGCTCACTGTTCATGTCCTGTCAGCAGGATGGCTGGATGAGGCTATTGTGTCTTATCTTTGTATCTCAAAATAGAAATAATGGCATGATTAATTAAACATCAGCTTTTATCCAAAAAGATTTTGTCCTAGGCTCAAATTTTTGTGAATCTAAGAAATGACCATATAATACTCAGTTATATAATGTGCAGTTATATAATATTCAATTTTATAATAAATTCTTAATGGATTAGCATGAAACCTATGAAATGCGAACCCAAGAATCTACCACAACCTCCCTTGATGGGGTTTGGAAGGACTGAGGAAAAATCACATTTCTGAGTGTGGCCACAATTTAAATTTAGTATGTGAGTAACTCAAAACTCTGGATTATTTTTAAGATTGTTTGGTGAGTAAAGCTTCCACAGAGAAATTATATCCATCAGACTGAGCTATTTCAGGAGATTTCCTTGAACTTTTAGCAATTCTTATACATACCTATGAAAATTTCCCTATCCATCCAATAGAAGGAACAAAACTTTCTCACCTGGTTGTGTCTGACTCAGAGCCATGTTTAAAGCACTTGTCTTAAGCATACACCAAATCTACCACAGTTATTTTCTATACTTGGAAAGAAGATACCCAGAAAGGAAATCATAAGAAGGTGGATTTCTTAAGAACCCACTCCAGGTTTGCTTCCTTTGTGATGGGTGAAAGGGAATGAATAACTGGGCTGAAGGCCAGCCTAAGACTGAGATGGAGGAGCAAGAACGGCACCCTAGGAACTTTTCTGGAAGCCCTCAGGTGGGATGAGCTCTCTGAATTAGAGACAGGCCAATGTAAAGTGGAAAAAAAGTAGTTGGTTTTTCATCCTGTACATCAACCCTGAATCCATGGTACCACTTGTGAAGGAGGTTGAGCTCTAAAGAAGACCAAATCCAAAAATTCAGCCATCCAAGATGGTGGAGAGCAGCAGAACTCAGCAAGATGGTGAGCAGGAGCAGGTACAGAGTATTCACCAGACAGGGAGTGACCAGGGATACCTGTTGGTATTCCTTCTCTTGGATCAGGGGCTGAATAACAATGGCAAGTAGCAAGATTCCAAGCAATTTCTCCCCTTGTCTTCTAAATGTTTTACCTTGAAACTTCAGAGAGTAGAAAACTACCTTTCTGTGAGAGGATCATGTTGAGAATAGAACTCAGGGAATAGTGGTAGGTAAAGAATGTTTAGCACTAGGTCCTATGGCAATAAGAGACCTTCTCACCTGGGGAGTAAAACAGAAGTTTAAGAACCATGTGAACAGATGCCATCCACTTCAACTGAGTTTTACCAAAAAGAATAAAATGCAGTTCTGATGAATAAAAGACAGGACTGGGGTAGAATTTGGACTATTTATAGTATCCAGCAAGGTTAAGTCAATCAATGTGATTGAAAGAAATCAAATTAAAAACTTCATCCCCATCCCCCCTCTGTTGCTAAACCTAAGGTGCTCATATATATATATGTAAATAGGTGTGTGTGCATATGCACTTATTAACACACAAGTACCTACTGAGTAACTATCCTGAAGATTCCTTATCTCAGAGGAAGGCAGTATCAGCCAAGTCGGTGTTAGTGATATCAAACAAACCCCAAATGAATCATGACTCAAACCCAGTACAAAATGATTTCTTTCTCATATAAAGTCCAAAAGAGGTATTTCTGGTCCTAGTGTAATTGTCTTCCAATTGGTGATTCAGGAATCCAAATTCTCTTCCCCAGGTTTGCTCCTTGTTAAACACGTAGCCTCTAAGGTTACTGTACTGAGTTCACTGCATTGAGCCAATGGAAGGAAATACAGCACAGAGAAACATATGCGGGATATTCCTGGACCAGGGAGAAAGGGCAGACATCACTTTCGCCCACACTCCATGGGCTAGAACTAACCATGGCCATTCTTTACTGCAAAGGCGGGTAGGAGTAAAGACCAGCTATGTTCCAGTCTTTGCTTCAGGGACAAAGTGAAAATATAGGGCTTGGTCTGTATTCTCATGGAACTGATAATTCATGGGAAAATAGAACCTACAGCAGGAGCCATTCAGTATTGGTACACTTGATAAAGGGATGAGGGAGACAGCAATGTAATCCATCAGGGGAGAGAACCCACCTTGCATTAGTGAGGATGGGTAACCTTCCAAGCAGGGTTTTAATGTAATTCTGAATCACAGGCAGGGCATTTATAGGCAGGCAGGAGCTGGGATAGTGTGCCGTGGAAAGAGGCATGAGAGCATCAACTCAAAAGGGAGAGGAACAGCACTTTGCTGTTCCAATGGAACTAGTCTGATGTGAAGGGAGAGTAAGACTGTCACCCTCAAAGGAAGCATTTGAGGAAAGGATCTCTCACTGGTTTGGAGATATGGGAGGCTAGGAGTCTATTTCTGAAACCAAACTCAGTCGCTAAGATCAAGTAACAGATGATTCAAGGTCAGTTTCAGAACTTTATTGAGTGGTTTTGTTACCTTTCACATCTAAAGCAAAACATGCCAATATCCAAGATTCTTCTGGATTTGCAGGCTAAATGTTTGAAGTTTAAAGCTGTTTAGGTGAAGGATTTTATGCAGGTGGACTCAACACGGAACATGAAGTACGGCTGGGTGTGGGATGGGGAATTTACCCTCTAAGCAGGAGTACTCCTCTGAAGGGGCCATGCCTTCTTGTTTATTCTCTTTCTGACAGTAACTTGAATTGTCTACATAAACATTCTTATATTTTTTATCAAGATCAGAATTAAGTTCAGATTATATAATGGTTTCACAAGAGTGGTTTTATCACCCACGTATGTGTTTTTCTTTGAGAATATATTTATTTATGAGTTATTTATTTATTTTTTGGTACTGGGGATTTAATTCAGGGGCACTCGACCACTGAGTCATATACTGAGCCTTATTTTGTATTTTATTTAGAGACAAGGTCTCGCTGAGTTGCTTAGCATCTTGCTGAGGCTGGCTTAGAACTCACGATCCTCCTGCCTCAGCCTCCTTAAGACACTGGGATTGCAGGTGGGCACCACCATGCCTGTTAAGAATATATTTATTATACATACATATATATATTTATATAAAAATATAAGCCTTTTAGAGAAAGTTTACAAGAAGTCTAGCATCCGTGGGCTTGTGAACACTCATGATTACTGAAGATAAGTTGTGTGAAGGAACATTTACCATTTTTTGAGTCAGTATTTACCTCACATACATGGATGCTATAACAGCAAATAATTATACCTTACATCTAAGAAACTACCTTCCACCCACTCTCAATTATGATAATAACTTGAAATAAGGCTATGTAGGTTCCTATCTACCACCTCTTCTTGCTATGACCATGTCTCCCTTCCTTTGATGGAGGATTAAGCAGCCATTTTCATCCTTTTGTAATAGGCGAGGGATCTCACACAGAGAGTTTCAATTACATTCCTGAGAGCCCATGAAACCTGTGCTTTGACAGGGCTGGAACTCAGGTGCCCTGACCTCTTGCTCCAGGACCTCCTCCATCTTCATGAAGACCTTACTGATTTCAAGGCAGGGACTGACCAGTTAGATAAAAAACCAGTGAAATGTAACATCATTTAGAAAAGTAGACTTTTGCAGGCACATATTCATGCAGTCAGTGAAAGGGTGACATCATATAGCTGAGATAAAGAAGTAAAGTACAATCATGAACTGAATAAGAAGTCAGATATCTATATAGGACTGTTCCTCCAAATCACATGATATACCACTCCAAATCATCATTTCTTCTATTGAATGTCATTTCCCATAACTACTTCTACTGTTTGCATATTGATAAATGTATTATTAGGTCTTAAAACATTATAATTGTTCTGGCACTCTCTCAATATTTAAAACCTATGTACAGGTAGGGACAATCTAATGACATCGTTTTTTCTTTATAGACTGTAATAAGCATTAATTGGGTACTTACTGAGTATAATACACTGTGATAGTCCTGGGAATTCTATCTTTGCCCCCAGGAAACTCGGAGTCTAGAGAGACCTTAAGGATTATACAAATTGTCCAGAAACAATATCATTCTTCTAGTTACTTAGTGAGGCTTTAGCTCCATTGGAGTTTTGAATTTTCAAAGCAACAAGCAGACAGATTTGGACTTTTTGTGTGAAAAAATAGTCTACATACTCATGGATTGAGATAACAGAGGTACAGATATGAAGCCAGTAATGAAGCTCTACTTGTAATAAGAACTTTTCTGCCTAAAATAAACTCCTGCAGAAGGATGGAGCACAGACATACCACATCCCATCCTTCTGCTGAGACAAAATGAACTTTGAGACACCCTCTGCTCTCTAAGATGATCTTAACATTAGTTTGTGGTAGAGAATCTAAGACGATTGTCAGATCACCATCACTCTGCCGCAGAGTGGAAAAGGAGTAGAGAAACTTTTCAGAAGCAAGGGGGAATGCTTAGCCACGTTATTTACTTAAACTTGATTAGACATTTTTAGTGTTTAAAATCACAAAAGTTGTAACCAAGACAAACTAGGGTACAAGTACCACTTTTAAAATGTCACCAGCCTAGCAGAAACATTAGAGATAAATCACAGATTTTATTGTATTTGCAATTAAACTGATCAAATTTAATGTCCACAAAAAGTCTTAGTAATTAGTATAAAGATTAATATAGTGAAATGTCCCTGTTTTAGAGGGCTTTCAAGCAAAACTGAAATAAAGAATTCAGTATATAATCGAATAGCACGTAAATATTAATGCACAAAATCCTCTGAGTCCCCAGATCCCTGATGCAATTATTTTCCATTCACATTAATTGTTTCTAACAGATGACACTAATGACTTTGAGTTAAAATGTGTCCAAGGGAAGATTTCACAAGATTAGTGCTATTTAGAAATAAGGTCATTTTTGTAATTATTTGCTTGGATTTTAAACACCAGTCAACATCTTTAGGTTAACTTGATGACTGAGCTTTTTAATATGAATATCAGAAGTTAATCTTCACACTAGTCAGTAAGCATATTTCCTACTACTTATTTTTGAAATAATTCCAACTTCCAACTACTACTTATTTTTCCTACTATCTATTTCCCAAGGCAGATGGAAAGACTGTAAAATGTATGATTATTGTTTACAAAATGCAATCTGCATACATACATATATATTGAACACTAACAAACTGGAATAAACTTGTTTGAATTAGGGCATGTATTCTCTAATCCAGAAATGTCACTTCTTTTGAGACTTAGCTGTCCAAAACAGCATTTTAAAACAAACAGTTAAATGATGGCTTTTCCGTGTTTCTGCTTGGCTTTTCCTAGAAACTTCATTCCCGCATCTTAGATCTTTCATCTGGAGATTTGCTTTCAGAGGTGGGAAGGAGCCGAAGTCTGACACAGTCACGAACGGATGTTGAGCTACATGTGAGTCCCCCAGTTGCCTTCAGAGGACTTATTCAGGTTGTTATTTTCTTTTCATCAAGTATGATGTCACAACTGAACCATAAAGTGCATCCTTGAAGCATTGTCAGGCAGATAAAAATACCTTCCTTTCTTGTGTTCTCTGAAATTCAATATCATGATCCCCAGCTGATAGAGTAAGCAGAAAGTGTCACTCTAGGCAAAAATGTCATAAATCTTGGCTTTGTCCCCAAGATACCTTTTTGGGTATTGATTACATCTCAAAGTCTCTGAGAAATGGTCAAGGAGCTTTTTATTAAAGCCTATGTCCCATATTATTCATCCTACTTTTATGATATATTATGTATGAACTTTTAAAAATTCATGGGCTGTGCATTTTTTTTTCTTTTGCTGAGGTTAACTTTGTGCTTATTTGGCAAAACTTTAACCAGCATGGCTTTTAACTCCCATTGACATAAAAAGAATAATTTGAAAAAACACAAACAACCATATAAATACATAATGAAAAATGTTAGGCTTAAATAAATGACTTGAACATTGTGGATCACTGGATTTTTACTTTATAATTTTGTTAGTTGTATACAAGATATTCTATGTCAAACATAAATATTCTCAAGTTAAACTGAAATTAGATTTCAGTGGAATGCAGTCACTTTAAACTTCCATAAAGACCTAATGGTATCCTGTCTATAATATGTCCTTAAGATCAGGGATTTTTTAAGTATTCAATTCTTATTCAAGAAACTCTTGGCTTTGGTCTCTCTATTTTTTAAGTAAAATTGTAGGTTTCATACTACATTTCTCAAAGCAAGGATGTTAAAATATAAGAGTCATTGAAGGCAAAAATCTAAAATGCACATTGAAAAAATACAGTTTGAATAGGGAAAACAGGATACATTTTGCCAATGAAATAAACATAATTAAGATAATTTTGCAATGGAAACCCATATGCATTTTCTGACAAAGAAGAATTTTAGAGGTAATTATTATCTATTGACTGCTATGATCAGTGGGATTCTAGTGTTCTGTATATCCCGGAGAGTTCTGCTGTGAGGGGCCATTCTCCACATTCCAGCAAAATGGCTGGGACTTGGGTCTGACATCAGAATGCTGTTCTAGGATGAGTGACCCTACATGAGATATTAAAATGTGAGTGTGCCAGGATTTCCATTTAGAAAATGAGGATAATGATATTTGTTTTTATTTCAGAGAATTATGGTGAGGATTACATGAGATAATACTTGAAATATGTGTAGCATAATATCTTCTAATAACATTGAGGCCATCAGATCTTTTAAGTTCTCCTTTAACATGTGGCACAACATCACAGCCACAGGAAAACATGGCAGAGGTAGAAACACTGAACAAGAAGGTGGTTTATTAGTACATCTTTTCAGAAACTCCTGTGGGCAATCCCTGAGACAAAGTGCACCCTCTTTGGTTATTGCCCAGTGTAGTTATTTTTCCACTTGTATCTGATGCTAGGCATCAGATAATGATAGGATACCAGGAAGTTTCAAACAGCATCCTATAGGCAGACTGTGAACTTACGGTTTAATTGAAGAGGCAAGACACACATGCGTGTCTTTTTATAAAAGCAGCAACACCTACAAGTTCCTATGCCAGGGGCAGTTCTGTCTTCATTATTATCTTCTGCAGTCAATGATTTTAACACCCCTCTGCCCAATTCTCCTCACTTATCTGCCACACATGACATTGACAAGCCTTGCCCACTTCCCTGAAATATCCTCTATCACATCTGGGCACTCAAGTTCAAGGCCAAGAAAGCCCAGAGTTCGTTCTCACTCCAGCTGATTTTCCAAGATCTAGTTTCCTGTCATATTATCCAGCTTCTCTACAGGAGGTACACACATGGGTGATAACTGGGAAAGGGGGCCTATGCATTAATAGTTCTGAGAACTGAGTTGAGTTATAGAAACTGTTATGATTTGATAGGTGTATTGGGAAGGGGTAGGTAGGAAATCACATACAAGCCCCAGTACCTTGGGGGAAGGCAGGATGTAAACTGTCACTGAAAGCCAAGCAGAGTGTGAAAGGCCATTGGAGCTTAGTTCTGGGTCACCTGGCAGAAGACAGACACATCCCTCTCTGGAGAGGAGACACAGCTACCAGCAGAGGCAATTTTAGATAACTACCACTGCCCTAATTACTCAGACAAAATGGGAGAGAACAGGCTGGAGAAATTGGACATCACACAAGTAGAGGTGGGGCCTGGTGGGGTGTTTCTGAATATTTGCTCAGGGATCATTCCAGGTGTCTGTGATGACTGAGGCTTAGCCACCAGGTGCTCTAGCAAGACAGAGCCATTGGTTGTAGGTAGCTGAGATCCAAATATGAATTCCCCTTAGCCAAGTTACATTGCTTATAAACAAGGGCATAACTCAATAGGTATTGTTGAAATCTAGAATTTTTAAGACAAATTTCTCCTTTCATTGATATTTAGAGTCAAATTTCAGTGGAAGGGAATAGGATAATAACAGTTCTTGGCATTTTTAGATCACTTAAAGAAATTGTTATGCAGCAAAAAATAAAGTATTGATAGCAAGGCAGATAAATTCTAACATTATTAAGCATTATGAATATTGATTAGAGAGCAAATTAAATATGCCTATGCACTTATGCAGGGGTTCGGCATTACCACAAGCATCCTCACATTCTCATTGCCTTCTTCCCTGCACTGGTGTTTAGTCACTGTCAGTGGTAATTGCATTTGGAAAACAGTGATAAGTATAGGGGTACCAGAGACACCCATAAAATGTCAACGAATCACATAAGTAAGAGGCTCTGCTATTCTGCAAGTAACGCCGAGACAGATGGCGCCCCATCAAAGTGTTCCTGAAACGAAGCTTTATATAGATAGGAGACTAAAGTTAGATGGTAATAGAGAGATTTTATTATCAATGGTCTGGGTGCTAAATTAATTTAGCCTGTCAGTTTGTAGAACTTCATTTGTTACATAAGGGGCAGTAATGTGGCTGTCAAGATGTGCTTGGATGTTCACAATTTTCTTTGTCACCTTTGCTCTATGCAGACCCACTAGCATTTCAACAGCCTGGGTCTTTTGCCTAGGACCCAGACCTGTTTGATGTATGTATTATTGCCATTTGAACAGCCAACTGGATACAAAATGTCTTCTTATATTTTACATTATAAACTCAGAATGCTTAAGTTTGTTGTCCCCTGTTCATGGCTTATTAAAAGGTGGCACAGATAGGCTGGGGGCATTTGACAGCTTATGAAGAATAACATTGTCAGAGCCAGACAGGACCATGGGAGTAATCTGGTAGAGCTGCTCTACCCTACAAATGAGGACATTAAGGTCCATGGAAGTTAATTTTTCTTTTCAAGATCACATATTTAGTAGCATTTTGTAGCCTGATCCAGACACTAGTGCTCAGGCTCTTGAACTCTATAGCCAAGGACACTACTACTCTATCTCCTTCCATTTGTGGCACTCAAGTTATGTTATTGTTGTCATTTAGGGGTTTTGTTTGGTGGTGCTGGCCACTGAACTTGGGGTCTCACACATGCTAGGCAAGCACTCTACCTCTGAGCTGTACACCTAGCCCTTGAGTCATATTTTGATGGTGATCTTATTTTCTCATCTGTAAGGCAGAATAAAAGAAACCACCATCATAGTACTTTTTCCTAATAATGAGCTTGCAATAATTGAGCACCAATCATAGGCCAGATGCTGTGCTGTATGCTTCATATCTAGTACCTCATCTATTTCTTGCAATAATCCATTAAAGTAGGCAGTATTGTCATTATTCCTTTTGAAAAGGAGAACATGGCTGTAAAAGCTAATTAACTTCACCATAGCCACACAGTAAAAACAGTGCCTGTAGTCTGCTTGGCTTCTAAGTCTGTGCTTCTGACCACTCACTATGAGGTTCAGTTGGTACTCACTCTCCTCCAAGCCAGGTGCTTGCTCAGAACTGCTCTGCTTTTTCAGGAATACCAACTGAATGCAAAATCAGGAACCCCTTCCCTGAAGTGCCCTGGCTTGGGGGCTGTCATCCCTGGTCATCTCTGTCCTCGAAACAGCTGCAGCAGCAGTGAATTGTCCCTTTCCAGCACCTGCAGTGAGTACTCCAGTGGTTCCTCCTATACGTGGCATGATGGCAAGAACTTCAGGAGAAGGGTAAGGCTCCTTTCAAGGCATTTTTAGCATCTGAGTGAACCAGATCCTCTAGTCACAGAGGTAGAAGGTGGGGGTGGGGTAAGAGGGAAATGACCATTTGCTGAGTACCTGCTCATGGTTTATGTTAACCTCCACTTATCAGTGCTATGGCTTATCAAACGAGATTTGACTATCAACTGGAAGGCAGCATAGAAGAGAATGTACTGTGATAGACCACAGGGACCCTGGCTTCAGTGAAAGTAGGACCATTTCTACTTATGTGTCAGGTTCTTAATGCCTCCCATTGGAATGACAGCCATCCACCTGCACAGTAGGCTCACACATCTAAAGATGCCTTCATACTTTGACTAAACTTCTTTGCACACTGCTGCAAGCCAAGAATTTTGGGGAAATAACTGTTTTAGCAGTTCCCTAAAATGGAAGGAAAACAGAATACATGAGAATGGGAACCCTAAATCAGAATATTTGAAAGTCATTTTTCTACCATTTGGGTAAATTTAGTTTATGCTTTAAGCAGTATAGAAACCAAGAAAATTCCATAACTCTCAGAAGATATTAGTGAGGGAACAGCTTTGTCATCCTCTGAACAAAAACTCCAAAAAAGATTTCAAGCTTGCATTTACAGCCTATTCCCTTGGACTCAGACGTCTAATGCAAAGCGGAGAGCCTGCTGCATTATCAAAATCGCTCCCTCTGAGGAGTAGTTCAGAGCTCTGAGTAATGACTGCCAGAGGCCTGGCTCCTCACAGATTGGGAAGATGGCCTGAGAGGTTTCCTTGCTTTGTCTCTGAGCGTTACTGACTCCCAAGGCCCATACTCTGCCCATTTCATTCGAGCACCTCTTTGCTCTACTTCCCAGAGCCTTTTAATTTTCTTTTTAAAGATTTTCGTCTGAATTCTTCCAATTTGAGCAGCCCTTGATGTTCTAAAGCAATCTTTCCCGTGGAAGAAGGAAGGAAGGTTCTGAATCCACTGCGCAGATGCTGGGTGGTGTGCGCTCATGGTCGTGTTTTGCCCATGTACCTGTCACTTGTCACAATGCACCATCCTAGTTCTCAGGGACACGGCCAGCTGGGTCCAGGCCTGTACAGACATTTTTAAATTAGGCTGTTTGAGGAGCTTTTGAGGGTTTTTACCTGGTACAAAGTGCTCATTTATATCAACTTGAATAATAAAGTTAAATACTATGACTTTGAATGTATGATATTAACTTACATAAAATGTATGACTAATAGCTCTTTTTGAACACACAAGTGTTTCTTTAAATACTGTTTTGTGTAGAAACAGAAAGGAAGCCTGAATTACATGAGCCAGGCTTTCCTACATGGAAGAATTTAGCTCTAATTAATGAATTATTATCATGTGTGACTCACTTTTTTATGCACTTCCCTAATATTGGTTCATTTAAGGCTTGCAACAGTCTATTAAGTACATTCCCTATTCTCCCCATTTTACAGATAAGGAAACTTGAGTAACAGTTGAGAAGCTAAGTGACTGGCCCAAGATCTCATGGCCAGTAAATGGCAAAACTGAGCAATTGATTCCAGAACCTTCATTCTTAATGGTTCTGCTCTCCAGGCCTTGATAAGTCAGCCTAATACTTGGAGGTGCTGTGCCAAGTGTTGTGGTAGATTGTTTTCCCAATAAGACCAACAATGCCCTTTACAAAATAATAAATGAAATTATAACCCTGATGTCCAGCCAAGAAATGGAAAAGGAGTGTAGACATTATGACCCCTATCTTATCAGCGGCAGCCTGCAGCCATCCATACTGCTCCAGAGTGCAACTGTCTTCCAACTTTGCCCAGCAAAGGCAGCCACCTGTGTGAATGCCAGCTTCTCCCAGCCCCCTCAGCCACAGGGAACTCATGCTTTTATTTTTGCTCCCAAGTTTCAAGATTGGCTCAAACTTTTTTTCAAGTTGTTATATGCCAAGACCTCCTGTAGAAAATGGTGAAGGAATGTGACCCATCTCACTGGAGGTTTACAGCCACCAATCTTGGGCAAGGTGAAGTGTAGCATGGGCAGACTCTGCAGGGGCAGAGAGGAGGAGGGGTCAGCAGAGGCCAAGCGTATCATCTGTGGGTTAGACACATCTGCTTCTTCCAAGCTCTTGCAGTACACTTTTGCCTGGCTTCTCTGCTTTACTGTCAATGTGACTATCAGGATCATGGAAATTCTTAGAAATCTAAGCTATGGCAGCTCACACTCTGGTTGGTCTGTAATACCCAGACTCACTAAGGAGATTGCTTCTGATTTCCAAGAGGAGCATTAAATGGCAAAGAGGAAGAGCAGAGAGAAGGTACAGTGTCACAGAATAGCATCTATCCCCAGCAACTCCTGACACCAAAGAATTTTCAAAAGAAAATGTATAATTTGACTTCAAAACAAATAAACATGTGCATGTTATGGATAACAAGAATAATGTTCATGAAAACACCTTAGATAAAAGCAAATGTTCACATTTTACTTAAAAGCCCAGATTCCAGTGTAAGTTTCTGATACCTTTTCAATCTCTACACATGAGCACACACTTAACACTCACTTAGAGTTGCATGTCAGAGAACGACGGGTGTAGCCAAGACTGATATGGGGTGCTCTTCTGAAACTTCCACATTTGGCTGTAGTTTCACCATTAATTATGTAACTATTAATAGTGTAAAAAGTCACCAGATCACTCTTCATATCCTACCTATTTCTCTGGGTGCTGGTTTGTGATTTAAACTGTGAGTTCCATTCAAAAAAATAGGGCACACGTAACCTCTGATCTCTGTTAGGGCACTGACTAATACAGAAGGGATATTAGAAGCTAAGCTTGACTTTGTAGCATAGCATCAAGATTAGGAGTGCAGGCTCCAGAGCTGGACACATCCCCTCCAGCCACTTTTGAACAGAGGCACAATGGACAGTGCTGTAGAAAGTGCCAGAGAAACCAGAGTCCAAACCCTTGCTCCAGCTCTTTGTATCTCTGTGAGTTGCAACAGACCAGTTTTGAATCTGTTTTTCTGTAGTAAAATGGGAAGGATAATATCTCTTGATGGTAGTGTTCTGATGATGCAAAGTACTGTGAAAGTGGTCAGTATATAGCAGGTGCTCAGTAAATGTAAGTTCCTTCCTTTTGCCCGTCCATTTTTTTATTGCCAATGGTATGAAAAATATGAATGTGTGCAATGCAGTCTTTTTCCTGTGACATTTCCAAAACAGGTTCCCAAAACTAAGGCTGACATTTGAGGAAGTATGAAGGGCAGGAAATTGACATTTATAAGTTAGTAGAAGAATAATTACTATGGGGCTGTAATAGCAAATGCCCAGGTCTTATAAGTAAGCATATATGGATATGCATGCATGTATATATAATAACTTCAAAAACATTTTATTGGTATTCATGAAGTCACAGAATGATCAAATGTTAGAATTAAGAGAACATTTACATAGGGAGCTGCTTACTTTTCTGGTTGATCCTCTCCACATCTCATCGACACTCTACAGGAGGCCCTATTGTCTTCTGGACATTCCCAGTGCTCCTTGAACATACCTCCCTGACTTGGTCTTTCCTCATTCCATTTCTTGAACCTGGAAAGCATTTTCCCCACTTGTGACCTGAGGCAAATCTCATTGTCTTTCAAGAGCTAGATAAGTTTTTAAAAATATCTTTCCTGTATGCCTTTCAAGTTTTTTCCAAACAAGCCTTTGAGCTCCCTCTTCTGTAATACGCACCCCATTTGCACTTCTCATTTATTCCCACAACATACACTTAACTGTAGCTAACTCCCCTCTCTTCTGCTGAGTTTTCTGTTCCCCCAAGGTAGAGATCTTACTTTCTAATTCTTTATTTCAGTGTGCTATTTAGCATAGGATCTGGCAAAATCAATGTTTTACTACATAGTTAACATTGCATAAACTGCATTTATATGTGAATAATTATCAACAAAACTTAGCACAAATGAAGCCTAAAAATGGGTTTTTCCTTTTATATATTTGTGATCTACATGGTTCAATGGTTCAATTGTTTCTGATATCTGTTTTTCTTTCCCTAGCAATCAACACAAAACTGGGATAAAAGGCTAAGTATTGATTCTTCACTCCCAAGTGGCTTTGCTAGTTCTGCAGATGAGCTACCTCCCACTCGGATCAAGGAAAGTCACATTTTGGAAGGGCTAAGGAAGCTACAGAAACGCAAAGTGTTACTTGAGCCCCCATCGGTGATTACCAAATGGGGTTATAAAGATTGCATGAACTCAAATGAAGGAATATATTCTCCAGGAATTAAAAGTAGCAGCCTTAAGGAATATCCTCCTGGCAAACCACCTGGTGTGGGGAGCCCTGGCAAGGAGCTCCACAAGACATTTGTTTATGATACAGATCCTCAGGAGGATGCCGATGGAGACTCAACCTCCTTAGCATTGCTGCAAACAGTTCCAAATGAAGGCTGTAGGCTGCACGGCAGTAAGTTAACCCACAGTGTTTCTGATAGTCTATTTGGCTGGGAGACAGAAGGAAAACACTTTTCAGAAGACATATCCTCAGTTTACCCCAGGGAAAAGCCTGAAAAGCTGTCTCATTGTGCCAGCAACTGCCTGTTGGAGAGGAAGCTATGCCCAAGTATGCAGGTGCCTCAGATACAGAGGGAGAGGGATCCATACAGCCAAGGCCATGGCTATGTGGCTCTCAATGTCCAGCTCTCAGATACTGATGACAATGAAACATTAGATGAGTTACACATAGAGAGCAGTGATGAGAAAAGCCCCTCAGACTTGTCATTGACTGCTGACACCAGCAAGTCCACCGAGAACCTGAACATCCTCATGGGATTTGGAAAATCTGAACTTGAGTCTCCTAAAGAGGAAAACCCAGTGACAAGGCCAAAGACATTTGGCTTTATTAAGCAGCAAAGGGTTGTAAAAAGGACTTCTTCAGAAGAATGTGTCACTGTAATATTTGATGCAGAAGATGGTGAACCAATTGAATTCAGCTCTCACCAGACTGGAGTTGTCACTGTTACCAGAAATGAAATTTCCATCAATGCAGCCCCTGCTGGGCCCAAGGCTGAACACACTGAACCTTCACCTCAGGGAATTGCTCATTTACAGCCAGGAGCTGCTACTGCAAGAGACTCTGCCTTCTTAAAGAGATTGGAAGAGGGAACTGAGAATAGCATTCCAAAAGATGACATGGATAATGTTCCCATGGTGCCCACAGACTCCTTCAGCCCCCAGACAGTAATGCAAAATGCCCTGCGACAAAAACTGACCAAGCCAACACATAGTATGTCATGCCAGAGTAATTCTAGGTCTGGCGCATCTGTGGGTATCTATCAAAAGCAAAGTCTGACAAAAATACCTGCCAGAGGCAAGTCGTCACCTCAGAAATCAAAAATAATGGAGCCTGAAGCCTCCACACTAGCTCCTCCCTCTGGCCCAGGGACTCTTGAAAAATCATCAGCCTTACCTCCCGGGAAACTCTCAAGGTTCATGAAGACTGAGAGCCCAGGGCCCTTCTGTGATGTACTAACAGAATCGCACATTCCAAAACACCCTGTCCAGCTTCCTCATGGCCCCAAAATGTCCAGCAGGAAGGACTGGGTCCAGTGCTCTAAGAGTCAGACTCCAGGGTCGCGGTCAAGGCCCCTTGCTGAGCGTCATGAGAACGGAGACCCTCCCACAAGGGATCAACATTGTGACTCTGGGCCAGACATAGGAATAAAATCTCCTTCCCCACCACCCACTCCTGGCAGGTCAGTTTCCCTACTGGTCAGGTCCAGTTATGACCGTCTGCCACCACCTTCATCTGCCAAATCTGAAACCAGAGTCCCCAGTGACACGACAAGGACAGTATTCAAGACCCCTTTGCTGAAAGGAACCTACTCTCCTGTCATTTCTTCTAATCCTGCCACAACAGAAGTGCAGAGGAAGAAACCTTCCATGGCTTTCAAAAAGCCTGTCTTCACCCATGTTCCACCCTCCGCAGAAACCACGATTCACACCAGATGCCCTGCTCACATCCCCACTAGCTCATTTGCCATGATGTCTCCAGGGCCTCCAAAGGTCTCTCCAAAGAGAAGTGTCCCCAAAACCTCTCCTCACCAAACACTTGGGACCCTACACACAGACACAAGGTTAAGGACACCCAAGAATTGTCCTTCTCTCCATGAGCCACTGGAGATAGCTTCCAAAAATGTATCTCCAGGAAGAAAAGGACAAGTGAATGACAGTGTACTTGCATCTCCCAAGCCTTCCTTCCTGGGGGCTCATGAGTCACCACCATCTCAGGTTAACAGTCCCTCTTCCTCCTTCAAAAGCCATAGTGCCCTATATACTTGTCCTAATGCTCATGAGAAAGGACTGAAAACTCGTCTCCCAGTGGGACTCAAAGTTCTCATGAAGTCTCCCAAGTTGCTCAGGAAAAGTTCCACAGTGCCAGGGAAACATGAAAAAGACAGTTTAAATGAAGCCTCTAAAAGTTCTGTGACTGTGGGCGAGTCTAAACCTGAGGAATCCGAGAATCCAGCAAGGCTTGAGACCACAGGGAATAAAGGAAACACCTCTACACTGGGTTTACGAGGGCCAGACAGTTTAGTCAAAGGACTTCCCCTAGAAATAGCACTGCCAGAATCATTGGAAAATAGCACCCCTGGGGCTGATGGAAAAGATGGAGTAGAAAACAGATCAGTGAAAAGATCTCTTTCCTCCAGCAAACCACACCTAAAACCAGCTCTAGGCATGAATGGAGCCAAAGCCCGAAGCCAGAGCTTCAGTGCCCACTCAGGAGACAAACCTTCTACTCCCCCCATGGAAGGTTCAGGCAAAATCCGAACTCAGATTATTACCAACACTGCTGAGAGAGGCAATTCTCTTACCCGGCAGAATGCCTCTATTGAAGGCTCTCCACACAAGACCTCTTCTGCTCCAATGTCTGAGAGTCTCCCCAGTGCTGCGAAGCCCCTGGGACCCTCCTTCTCCCGGCAGTGCTCCCAAGGGAGCACAGGCAGCTTCAGCAGCCAGCATGGGAGCCCAAGCAAGTTGCCCCTGAGGATCCCACCAAAGCCTGAAGGGATCCTCACCTCACCTGGATTGGAACACCAGCAGGCCTTTGCCCAGGGAGAATGCCCCAGCCTGACTGTACCTGGGGAACCAGGCAGTGACCACTGCAGCTGCCCACCCACCCCAGCAGACTGCCCTCAAGCCTTGAAGGTCTCAGGGAGGACACAGCATCCAAACAATTTGGAAATAAGCAGGGCATCCAAGCTAGAAACTTCTGGAAGGCATCCAGATGCCTCTAAAACTGAGACTAGTGCTGTGAGTCCAGAAGCCCCCCTCTCACCCACAATCGAAGAAAAGGTCATGTTGTGCATTCAGGAAAATGTGGAAAAGGGCCAAGTGCAGACAAAGTCTACCTCTGTGGAGGCAAAGCCGAAGCCAGGGCCTTCTTTTGCCAGCTGGTTTGGTTTTCGGAAGAGCAGACTTCCAGCTCTCAGTAGCAGGAAAATGGATGTGTCCAAAACCAAAGCAGAAAAGAAAGATGCAAAAGTCTTGGGGTTTGGAAACAAGCAACTAAAATCAGAAAGAAAAAAAGAAAAGAAAAAGTCTGAATTGCAGTGTGAAATCGAAAATGAGATCAACAGAGGCAACACATCGGAAGATGGTCCCGAGGGTGGTTCGCAAAGCAAAAGTAACCTGAAAACATCACCAGACATTTATAATGAATTGAAGTTGGAACTGAGAAACAGACCCAGCCCTGTTACATGTTCAGCAAAAGATACCTTTATGACGGAACTCTTAAACAGGTAACTCACTGGGAAAGTGGGCAGCAATATAGGTGACCAGGCTCACCCCTCTTATGAAGAGCTCTTTGCTTCCCACACATCAAATGCCAGTCAAACACAGTTTTCAAAAAAGCAGAAACATGTAGTAGCAGTCTTATATACATTAGCCAGAATTTAAACAATGAAATAAAAGTTAGCAATAAAATGATAATTTAGTCCACAATACTTTGTTAACCAAGCCAATGGTCTTTGAAATTAAAGAATGGTAACTTTTTTCAAGGTTGATAGAAATTCAACCTATACTAGGAACCATGAATGTACCCACATGGCATGAAATGGAAGAAAATTACACATACATTTTAAAGTATGCAGATTTCACTGATTGTACTGAGCAAACATAGAAACTTTCTAGAAATAATTACTTTTCCTGCCGACCTTAAGCCAGAAGTGTATTTATCAATCACTCTTGAGTGGTTTTTATTTTGCCCCTCCCACAGAATCATAAAAATAAGAAAGTAAACTATTATAGCATCAAATCTACATTGACATACTACTGGCATATTTAAAGATTTGATCAAGGCTAGTGAGTAACACCACTCAAAGGTTTAAAGACAAAGAGCTGCATGAAGGTTAGTTTAGACATTAAAAGGTTGGGGAAAGGAGAATGATTGAAGAGGAGCAATGTAATTTATCAGAGGAATCACTTTCTACCTGCAGAGTTGATAAGAAAGGAGCTCAACAGACAGAGAGTGGATCAAATAATGTTTCCTGCAGGAACATGTTAAAGGGCAGTTCCCAGGGCTCCTGTCTCATCAGCAGCTCTATCAGCATTCAAGGAAGCCACAAGAAAAATGTCAAAACCAAAGCTGATATGGTAACACCCAGAGACTCCCTGGTAAGTGCACCACCAGGCTGACCATAAGGTGCTTCATTCTGAGATAGTCTTGTTGGATTCTTTCTACCCCTTGCTAATAATACATGAGTTAGTGATTACAAGGGACAGAGAAAGTGAAAATGATTTTTAAAAAATAGAAAAATCTTGATGATCACTATAGCAGAGAGATGGCAGCTGGGCCACGAGTGTGAACATCTCCCTCCAGGAATGCTGTCTTTCATTCCTACTTTCAGAACAATGGTATGATGGAAGCACAGTGTGGCCAAATCGTGTCACCAGCATCATCTTCAAATCATACCTTGTGCTGGAAATTAGTTCTGATGACTTCCAACACCAGCAACAAAAAAGGAATGAGCATGGTTTTAGAAATAAAATAATTTAAGAGAGCACTGGCTACTTGAATGGTTTAACTTAAACGATGTTCATTTTTTGTGAAAATTGTCTGTACCTGTTTATTCTACCTGAACAGAAAGCATTAAAGACTAAGAATTTTTTTTTGGGGGGGGGGACTAGGAGCCTTATCATTTAGTCTTTCAGTGATGAAGTCCAAAACTTGGGGAGTACTCTTCCTTTAAACTATAAATAAAAGGGCACTTAATATTTCCCTAGGACATCATATTTTGTTTTAAAGTTACCTTTAATTAAATTTATTCTCTTTACTTTCTTCATATGCTTGTATAATTGACTTGATGTGTTCATTGTTCCATTTAATAAGTTTTAAGGCACTTAAACCAAAAAAAAACTCTTCACAGAATTACCTTATCTATATTTTTAATACTCTAATAAAAAGATTATAAAATATCATACCTGCTACCATTTTCTGAGGTATATTTCATTTTCTTGAAATATGAAGTGATTATGCACTTTTTCTCATATAGTTCTACAGTAGAAACATTGTAAGAGTAATCATGGCTAGCATTATTAGTTATTCATCCTTACTAATAATTATTTATTGATGTTTAGCATTCCTTAGAGTTGCACAGACACATTTAAATTTGAAACAAATTCACATCTAAATTTTTTCACTCAGATACATTTGAATTCAAAGGGCTGTAAGGTCTTTCAGACTATCTGAAATCATATGTGGTCTATGCTTATTGCAAAAGTTGTTTCTTTTTCCCTCCATTTCCACTCTTGGTTCTTGTGGTATCATTCCTTCTTTGAAAACATAAAGATGTCCCCTGCATTATAAGACCACAAATTATAAGCATATCTAGGGCTGCCCTTGTACTGTCACTGAAAGGAAAGAGAATGAACGTGTAGAAATGTGCAATATGCCAGAAATTCAATCCAGCTGATGGAAAACTCTGATAGCCCAGCAGAGCCCCTTATCAGAGGCACTCCATTAACTATGCCCCATTTAATATGGCTCTGACAGCTTAGGGTATATCTTCACTGTACAGAAGTACCAAAAAAAAAAAAACAAAACAAAAAGAAAAAAACAAAAAGACCCTGTGTTTGGCTTTTACAATGCCATTTTTACTTTCTTATTACTTCCTAATGCTACAGTAATTTGCCAAGCTTTTCCTCTCTGGTCTGCAGTCTTTCACAGAGTAGTAAAATGGGTCCTTTGCTCTTTCCAGAATATCTGCAAGAAGCACTCTTATTATTTTCTGCGAAGTACAAAGATTCCCTAACCTCCCTGAATATACATACTCAATAGGGATATGCTAATTTTTCTAGTTAGCTGCAAGAGGAAATTAGTCATGCTGAGAAGCTTTTTCATATAGAAGAACATTATCAACCTGGATAGATGACCAACTAGTCTATTTTTTTTTAATGTAAAATGCAGTGTTTTTTGTTTCATCTCCATAATCATCAGTGTGGATTGGGCTAAAATTACTAATTTCAGAAATGACATTGCTAGTGTCTCCTTTGAGACTAGTATAAGAGTTGCATTAAAAACCCATTTATTATATGTTATCAGTGTATATAGAAAGAAGATTAGATCCAAAATTCTGATATCTTAGTACATTGATGTGTATACCCATGAACCTCAGAGTTCAAAGGAAGTTTTCCCCACTAGGGCTCAAGGTAAATTTGTTCTTTTGCTTATTTACAGTGTGTTGCAAATAATTTTCCTTATAGTAGTTCTTTTGGATATATAATAGCATTACATATTATACTTTTTTCCTGTGTAAACCACCATTCCAAAACCTTACAACATCATGTATCATCATTCCTTGCCCTTTCTTGCCCTTGCAAGAAAGATATTCAGTCTTAAGAGTCCTAAGACATTTTAATTATTTTAATGTACTTATAATAGATTATTCTCATATATGTGTGTATACATATATATGTGTATACCTAAATATACAAAATCCCTTTTTGTAGCAAACCACTTAGTTTAGTAGTAACTGCATATCCCTCTTTAGTATTAAGATACATTCTAAAACATATGCAAAAGTCCCGGTAATGCTTTGCTGAATTAAATTTTTTACTGTTTTCAGAACCTTAATTAGAGGTTTATGTCCCCATTTCTGCCATCATTTATAGACCACTTTGCTCTAATTTTGCGTAATTTAAAGCAGGGGCCATGTTACTTTGAACTTAAAATGATTTTATATCATTTATATGAAAGAGGGGGGAAAGACATCCCCTGGAAAGGCTACCTCGGCATTAAGTCAATGAGTCAGATTGAGATGCACTCTGCTTGCTGGGAGTTCTAAGTTCCTTTTTCCTGTGCATTGAGATAATTTTCTGAAATGAGCAGTCTCAAAGGAAGACAGCTCCAGGCTCCTATTTAACACCACCGGACAAAAATAAAAATTGTTAACAAAGTTAACGAGATCACATACCCTCATCATGCACAGGAGGGAGATGGCCATTTTAATGAGTATTTTAATTTAAATTATGGGTGTGTTCTTCACCCAAGTGTCACATAGTCTGAAAAAAATCACATCTGCTAATAAAAAATCATCTAATACGATCCCATTAAAATGGGACTCTGGTGATGAAATAGCAGCAAATAGTATAATAATCACACAAACTGTTATCATCTCAAGTTCTGCAAAAATGTCCTAATTTCAACATCCATAATTGAATGATTCTGTTCTAAATGCTGTTTTGATGCTAATAAGATCCATGCCTATGTTGCCCTCCTCTTACAAAGTTTTCTAAATGACTAACTTTTCCAAAGGTCATACCTTTTAGTTTTCCCTCCCAGGATCACTCCCTGTCTGACATAGATTCATTATATGTTTTTCCTCTTAAATGAGCTTTATCGTAACAAAAAAAAAAAAAGTTTTCCTGGGAAGCCATTAGTGTTAGGGTGACCAAGAGAAGAAATACATGCAGAATTCCAAATGGAGTGTGCCCAAATATGAGGTTTAATTATGAAATCATCGATATGTGTGAATCAGTGGTGAATATCATCTCCTCCTTTCCTCTGTGTCTTCTGTGTGCTCATTTCTTCCTGTCCTTTCTAGTGGTAGGAATTGGTAGAATATGATGGATGATGAAATGTGACAGTCACTTGTTACCAGCTGGTGTTCGGAGCAGTTATTGTCCACAATGACAAGAGCCCTAAAAAATGGACAGGAGTTAGAGATGCATCTTCAGAAGGTGCCCAGGTTTCTGACAGCAGCTTCAAATCCCAACAACCACTTGTTGTTAGTTATGAGTCACCTGCCACTTCTTTTCAAATGGGAGAATACCAGACTTATCTGTCCTGGGACAGCAATGACTGAGAAACTTCTAAATTTCTATCCACCAGCCAAATACTTGCCAGCTTCTTGGTTTACTGTGGCCACTCTCATTCTTCCTAGGACTCTGCCAGGAGAGGTTGTTCTGCTCCTGTCTGTCTTTGGCAAATTCTTAATCTCAACCTGGCAGCCCCTTACCCGCTGGTAGTTTCCCATAACCCAGCAGCTACGTGATCAGGAATGAAAATTAAATTTGATCCTATGAGAAATAAAATTAGCAAGGGGAATCTGCTGCCAAAATAAATTATGTCTCTCATTTGCATAGGCAAATGGATTAAAAAATTATTCACTACTTAGCATTGAAATCTGTTTGTGTGGATAATTACAGCTGAGGAGCATGCCATTCTAAGGCACTCCCCTATTTCCATTTCTTTGGTAGTGCTTCATCTGTCCCTTTCAAACTTAAAAATTTCCCCAATGGGTCATCTGCCTATCCTGAATCAACCAGTCCAGGAGAGCTGAAAGTATTAGGGACCTTGTTCACAAGGCCAGTTCCTTGGATGATTCCTTAGAAGCCACACTTAACATTTGCTATTAAGTGCAGGAAGCCCTAGAAATATTCTGATAAAGAAGCAAAAGGTAGGACTCTATGATAGCTTATGCTTCCTTTCTTAAATGATACTCGGAGAAAGGTCATAGTGAAGTTCCACAGAAGGGTTAGGGAACAGTGGAGCAGGGAGGCAGAGCAGTTACTAGCACGCGCGCGCACACACACACACACACACAGAGAAAATCCTTACTACTCTTAAAATAAATTAATGAATACTTGGAATATTGCCTCCATATTGAACTTCCCTACCCTAAGAAAGAAATGGTAGTTTGGGGGACTTTTTTAGTCAGATTTTTCACTGCTGTGACTAAAGGACCCAATCAGAATAGTTGTAGAGGAGGAAAGGTTTATTTAGGGGCTCAAGGTTTCAGAGGTCTCAATCCATATACAACCAGTATCCATCCTGGCAGAAGAATATGGCAGAGGGAAGCAGCTCATATGGTGATCAGAGAGCAGACCGAGAGAGAAGATACTGCACTGTCCAGATACAAAATATTTATCTCATAGCCAAGCCCCCAGTGAACCACTTCCTCCAGCCATGCCCCTCTTGCCTCCAGTTACCACTCAGTTAATCCCTTCAGGGATTGATTCACTGATTAAGTTAATGCTATAACCCAGTCATTTCTCCTCCAAACCTTTTTCCATTGTCTCACACGTGAGCTTTGGGAGGACACCTCATATCCAAAGCATAACAGGGACGGTCTGAGAAGGGTGAGCATACCAATACGGGGCACTTTGAAAAATGGATTCATAGCAATGAATAGGGTTCAGGAGTGCCATTCTAAAACTAGAGCCCTGTGTGACTTTGAATAGATCACGAACCCTCTCTGAGCCTGTTATCCTTTATAAGATGTAAAATTTTTTCTAATTTCTTCATTCTTTATTCTGGAATTTCACAGGCTGAATGATGGTTCCCCTATATTCCAACAGTTTAGGAAGGTGTTTAAAATGGACAAATTTAGAATAACCCAAAGAAATACTATTTTACACTAATAAGTGGGGAGTATATATGGAACCGATTGTCATAAGAGCTGGAATGAACTGAAGATAATAGGTTTCCTTGATGTGTCTATCTATACATGAGGACAGAAGACTCAATGGATTCTTCATGGAAAGTTAAGGTGGTTGGGGTACCCTGCTTACGGGGTTTTTGAGTACCCCTTGCCACAAACAGATTCCTGAGTGAAGTGAAGCTGGGAAGGCAAATCAGCAACTTTGCTCCTGCTCACAGGGCTTTTCCTCTCCAGCTTCCTTAAATGCACATTCTTAGAAGCACCTGCTTGAAGCTTCCTTCCTTCATTCTTTCTTCCTTAACATTCTTCCTGTGGAGGTGCCCACAGAGCACATGAGGCAGCACGGCCTCCAGATGCTGCCAGGGTGGCAGTAACATATACCTCCCCTCCACCTTGGTCACCTCTGGCTATCAGCATGGTACAGATTATGCACCAATGTCATTCTTCTATTGAAACCACAGTCATAAAATGTAAATAATTGGTCTTATCCCATTAAGTGTGAAAAATAGGAGATAAAAAGTAGAAAGTTAAATCTAGTTCAAGGTCAGCACGCAACAATATGGCTTTCTATATTGTAAGTGTAAAATAATGGTTTCTTCGTATTCCGCTTGAGCCCCTGAGCAAATCCACTGACAGCCTCTAATTTATGTGCCTCAGCAGGACCTCCATTGCACTGCACAGCTCCCATCATCGTCATTATTATTATTGGCTGCTCAGGTGACTGGCTAGAATGTATTTTAAAAGAGCTATGGAGGGTCACTGAAGCAAGGACCTCAGCTGTCTTCATATTGAGGTCAAGTCTATAGAGGCAGAATCAAATGGAAATTTGAGAATAGCAAAGATTCCCCACATGAACATAAATCTGGAGCTTGCCTTGCTGTGTTTGAATCTCAGCTCTACCACTTGGACCATCACTTACCCTCTCTGCGACTTTAGGGTAGGTGCAGACAGTAGAACTTGCCCCTGGCGTTACTGGGAAGACAATGAGATCTATGTGTAAGGACTATATGTGGCTCCTGCCACCGCTGTGTGCAAGTGTCTCCACCTTGGCTGGCATCCACAATACCCTGGTCTTTGAGATGAGAATTGGAGGACTTGGGTTTTCATGCCAGTGTCACCACACACTACATGTGTGCCTACTTGAAGGAAACTTCCTGGGACCTCAAAATTCTCTCCATAAAATACTGTGACTGCATTAGTTCTCTCCGGGATTCCATTTGAGGTTACTTGATTCAATACCTGGGTGTTCCGGCTGAGATAAAAGGGGGATGTTTTAATGTGAGAAGTCTATAAAAGTCTCACTGCTCCAATTCACAACACAGTTCACTGTCACCTCATTTCATTATGGAAAGAATGAAAAATCAAATAATTTTATTAGAAAGTTACATTCCAGGAAAGTATCAGGAGATCTAAGTATATTTCTTTATTTTTATTAATGTAGCCTATGATGTAACTCTCCCAATCTGGAAGAATTATACCTTCTTATATTTTGATTTTCCCTAACAGCCCTATATTACTGACCTTATATTATATATTAAAAACCAAAACTGTTATCTCTAAAATCTTGTGCAGAATCAGATATCCTGTACATCCTTTCTTTCAAAGCTAGGGTTTTATTTCTGAAAATATGTTCTCATAATTAAAAATTGTAATAAAGCCAGATGATAAAGTGAGGGAAAGTGGAATGAAAGAAAAAAATGTACATTTTTAAATATATCGTTGTTCTAAGCATTGCAGATATCTATTTAATACAATGAATAAAAACTTTCAGTATTTTCTTGTTGCTACAGATAAAAGAGGCAAATGAAAACTTGCAAGAGGATGAAGAAGATACAATTGTAGATTCTGCATTTCAGAGCCATATCATAGGTAAAAATTCATGTCTTGCTTCATCTTTAACTGTGAGATGTTCTCTACCTGGGATTTTCTTTCATAGTGGGGCATTCCTAGTGACCATGTCTTGTGCCTGCCTCCATTAGGACTGAGCATGGTTACCTTTATCTCTTAGACATCAGATATTACTGCAAAACAAGTGGGTCAAAGCACACCTATAGAGAAAACAGGTCCTCCTTGCAAAGGAATGCAATTCAAACCAATGAGAGGGGAGTACTTGTCAGTATAAAACAAAAGTGACACTGGCTGTAAATAATTTCTTTGTGAGGAGAAACAATTCTGAATGGATCCACTGTCTGTAATTTGCTCAAGAAGCAACTGAATACACAAGTATCTATTATTTAGAAATGTAAGGTGGTGGCTTTCGTAAATTGAACATTTTTAAAAATTTTAATATATTTTACATATAGAACCAAATAGAATAAGTAAATATGGCTTGCAAAATCTTCAACTCATTTTCTTCATCATTTCTGGTTAGATCCCTGAATGCGGTTAGACCTGTCTCTGTGTTAAGTTCAGCTTGTCAGCTGTTCTGTAAAATTGTGCATGATACTAGATAGAAAGGAACTAGGGTTCCCAACACAAGAGCTATTTTCAGCTGTGAGGGAACCATGATGGAAGAGTTATTGGTGACTATGATCCTTGTCAGGAGATTGAAGAAGTGATAATTTAACAGCTCCAGGCCACCTTGGATCCTTGTAGAATCAGTTGTTACTTGAGCTCTAAAAATGGCCACGAAAGTGAGCATGCTGACTATTTAGCTTTACATAAGACACCAAGGGATGATGGGAGTGATGGGATTATTGCTCCATATCACATTTGGGTATAGCAGAGAGCACTGAATTCCATATTCCAGGACAAGACAGCCATACAGATAGCTGGTTCCTGGGGTAATCATGTGTCCATTGCTCTTGTCCTTTCACTGGAGTGTCTAACTTTCAACTCTTGGTATCCCACAGCTCTTGGTGCTGTGTTGGTACAGTTTGTGGCTCATTTTCCAGCGTACTCAGCCATCTTCTGCAAACTATAATTTACAGTTTATCTTGGAGAGTTGTTGTACCCCCTCAACTTAATGAGACTGGCACACCATTATTCTTTTCATTTGTGATTAGGAATACAAAAGTATTAACAAACGGCTGAATGAATGTAGTGTGAATAATATTCTTTTTCCAAAAAGACATCATTTATTATAGTTGTCAATGTGAAATTCTTAAATTGGTATCAGTTCTGCATAGTTAGCTAGTATGCAAGTTAAATATTGTTTAATATTGTTTAACAGCCTTCAAACATGATGATGCTATGTAAAGCCTCACTAAATCATCATTTTTCCAAGAATGGCTGAGAGTATATATTTTGCAGCCTGACAAAAGTGTTCTTTTGTCCAGTGTTTATACACATTCTTATAATATTTTATAACCACAACATGGTAAGTATTTTCAATGATAGCACCTGAACAAATTGAAGTATGCTCTTCTTCCAGTTTAATATCAACCAATGTCTTTGACAGAATGGGCAAGAGAGTTGTGAATCTGAATGGTTGCATTTCTATAGTTAGGGGTAATGGTGTTAGTTTAATCAAAATGTTATGGGATTATAAGGCAAGATGTTAAGTAAGCATGTTCTATGTTAAAATTCGAGTTTTGTGAAGTAAGTAAAATAGTGCCACTAATTTTTTTCCTTCAAAATTGTCCTACTAAGTATGTTATACTTTCATGTTAATAAGCAACTACTGGCCTAGCCTAATAGAAGCAAATGACTGGCCTAGCCTAATAGAAGTTTTAACAGAAGTGATCAAAACCACCATACTTCTAAATTGTCTTTACTGCTACTTAACTATAATAGTTTCACTCTGTATATGATGCTATTTATTTACTAGGATGGAATGATAATTAGTTATTTAAATACCATTGTTTCATATTGAAAACTTCAGCTGGTGTTAAGCATCAAAAATAATTCTGAAAGTGGAGATAAGAGGTTTGGAAATGCTTATGAACAGGATAAAATGCAATTTAAGGAATTTAAGGAAGAGGCCAAGCGGGATCCAATGGTATCTACAAAAACGAGGATGCATGGGAGACTCATGAAGTGAAGGGTACATGTTATTTTCCAAACTTTAAAAGAGTTACAAAGAACAATCTACCCAGTTGTCCACTGAGTAAATGCTCCAGTGCTCCATGGTTGAATGAGAACTCTGTCCTCCCCATCATTGATGGAGTATACCTCTAATCTCTTCTGCAAGAGCCAGTGGAGGGTTTTTGCCAACAGAGTGTAGCATGACAAAGGACAGCTCAAATAATCTAGCCTTTCTTGTATAGCTCTGTGAACTTGCCTTGGAGTTCTCCCTTCTACCATGGGAACTGATGATACTGCCTTCAAGGGATCCTGCCCCTCCAATCTGTTGTCCACATTCCATTCCTACCCAGCTGACCTCTCCTGCTGGCAGCTAATGTATCATGAAGGAGAGTAATAGATGCTTGATAAGTACTTTTGGGTGACAACTCTATAAGCCAGTTCATTTCCATTTTCCCAGTCTTTCCTTGCCTCATTCCTTGTTCTTTCCTAGACTTTAGCTAGCTAATATGGTAAACTAACTCATGTTGCTACAGTAACAGATTAAGCCAATATCTTTTCGGGTCACATATTTGTATTATAGCATGGACTCGGGTAAAGTTTTACCTCTAGTTAAGAGGAATTCTTGGAGCTTTAAGTCCCAGGCATTCAAAGAGCTTATTTGAGCACACGATGGGGTGAGAAAGACAGGGCAGGATCAGACTACCTCAGATAATGAACAGCACAAGCAGCAGTGCCAGGAGAAAAAGAGTGATTTTTTTTTCTCTTAGTAATCCTAGTTCTGCCTTAAGGCTGGAAAGGAGACAAAGCTGTGTAGAACCAGAGGAAATTAGAGACTCCATGGGCTAAGGCTGTTTCACCTAACACATAGAACTTGTTCCTGTCGACTTTTATCATTCATCCAGAAAGGGTCTAATCTTAAGTAGTGTTGTGTCTGGTCTGCAGTTAGGAGGATGCAGAAGGAATAAAAGAGTCATAGGGTATAAAGTTGTTATTGTCAAGGAATCTCTATGCCAGATTCAAATGAAGGTCAGAAAATGCAGCAGCTTTCCCCCCCAGCAGAACAGGAAAGACCTAGCCTGATGCCAGAACATTTACAGCCATGGCTGTTTCTTTGGTCAGGGGAGAGAGAGAAGGTCTCCCAGACTCTTGAATCAAGTGCTTCACTTACATAGAGATAAGAAGCAGGACCTGGGCATTTATCTCATTTGAATCCACTTCACTGTTTCGAAGCCCTGATAGAATCCACTCAATGCACTTATTCGTAGTGCATCGTATCATTTGAATTTGCCAGACCGCATTTGTTTTTAAACCTAAGACTGAATTATCCTGTTAGTACCAGTAGTATTAGATTCAAGCAGGAGTTGATAAGCCCTAGTGGTTTAAATAAGAATAGAAATGTCTTGCTGTTGTGCATGCAACTCCAGAGGGAGGTGGTCTAGGCTAATAGAAGGGTGCCAGGCTCCTCCAGTCTTGTCCTATAGGATCTCATCCACAATGGAGAGAGAAATAGCCTTCAAGTCAAGGGAAACAGCATGAAAATTCCAACAGCAGACTCCACAGAGGGAGCTGTTCCTCAGATGGTTTCCATTCTTCATGTGATTTCTATCTCCAGTGGCCCTTTAGGCTCTAAAATGGCCATCCTCATGTCCACTGTGCAACCAGCAGGAAGGAAGAAGAGATGGTGAAGGACACAGTTCATCCATTTAAGAATACTTCCTATCAGTTGTACATCCTTTCTGCTAACATCTCATTGGCTTTAAGTTGGTCCCATAGGATGGGAAACATTGTTCCAGGCAGGCATCCATATGTCCAGCAAAAAAAAAAAATAAAGGTTCTTTTAACTCTGAACAAAGGAGAAAATGGAAATTAGAGGATGTCTCACATCTCAGCCCACCCCACTAATATTATCTTTTCCAACCTCAGCTGATCTGAGCTAAAGAAACACAAATTATCACTGTCGTTTAAGAAGTCATAGGAAAAGTGGAGAGTTATTGGGAAACATGTAGTTAATTTCAGTGACTTACGCTTTGTTGCTAATTTCATAATCTGTACTTGCATTGCTCTCTGGACAGTTAACCTTGAGTAACTTTTGGAGAAAATGTATTGAATGTATTGAACTTGAATAAATTTGCTACCACTGTATTTATGAAAAAATATATAATCAGTCACCAACAAAGTACAAAGAGGTTCAAATAAATCTCTTGTGGAATACAGAGCATCCAGAATTTTTCTCTTAAATTAAAGCTATGAGGACAGAAAGGCATCTAGTACTGTGGCTACCAATCAATCAAAGACTTTGATAATTATGTGTCTCATTTCAAGATTACTAATTTTCCCCAGTGAGAAAATTTGAAGAAAAATTAGAAATTCAATGTAGGGGAATGGCATGTATAGTTTCAATAAAATTAAATCATATCCTAGAAAGCTGACTTTCTTTTTTTGTTTTCTTTTTTTGTTTTTTGTTTTTTTTTTTGGTACTGGGGATTGAACTCAGGGGTACTCAACCACTGAGCTACATGCCCAGCCCAATTTTGTGTTTTATATAGAGACAGAGTCTCACTGAGTTGCTTACTGCCTCGCCTTTGCTGAGGTTGGCTTCGAACTCACCATCCTCCTGTCTCAGCCTCCCAAAGTGCTAGGATTACAGGCACATGCCACCACGCCTGGACCCTATTTTATTTTTTGGTTTTAATTAAATTTATTTATTCTAATTAGGTATACATGATAGCAGAATACATTTTGATTCATTGTACACAAATGGAACACAACTTTTTATTTCTCTAGTTGTACATAATGTAGAGTCCATCTCATTCCACCATCTTTCCCCTCCTCTCCCCGACCTTTGACCAATGTTCCTCCATTCTTCCCATACCCCCTGCCCCTGTTATGGATCAGCATCCACTTATTAGAGAGAACATTTGGCCTTTGATTTTTTGGGATTGGCTTACTTCTCTTAGCATGATATTCTCCAACTCCATCCATTTACCTGCAAATGCCATAATTTTATTCTCTTTTAATGCTGAATAACATTCCATTGTGTATATATACCACAGTTTCTTTATCCATTTATCTATTGAAGAGCATCTAGGTTGGTTCCACAGTCTGGCTATTGTAAACTGAGCTGCTATAAACATTGAAGTGGCTACATCACTGTAGTATGCTGTTTTTAAGTCCTTTGGGTATAGACTGAGGAGTGGGATAGCTAGGTCAAATGGTGGTTCCATTCCAAGTTTTCCAAGGAATTGCCATACTGCTTTCTATAGTGGTTGCATCAATTTGCAGTCCCACCAGTAATGTACGAGTGTGCCTTTTTCCCCACATCCTCACCAACACTTATTGTTGTTTGTATTCTTGATAACTGCAATTCTGACTGGCGTGAGATGAAATCTTAGAGTAGTTTTGATTTGTATTTCTCTAATTGCTAGAGATGTTGAACATTTTTTCATGTTTGTTAATTGGCTGTATATCTTCTTCTGAGAAGTGTCTGTTCAGCTCATTTATTATTAATTGAGTTGTTTGTTTTCTCTGGTGTTAAGTTTTTTGAGTTCTTTATATATGCTGGAGATCAGTGCTCTGTCTGATGTGTGTGTGGCAAAAATTTGCTCCCCAAATATAGCCTCTCTTCACCTCATTGATTGTTTCTTTTGCTGAGAAGGAGCTTTTTAGTTTAAATCCATCCCATTTATTGATTCTTGATTTTATTTCTTGCACTTTAGGAATCTTTTTAAGGAAGTTGGGGCATAATCCTACATGATGAAGGTTTGGGGCTACTTTTTTTCTATTAGGCGCAGGATTTCTTGTCTAATTTCTAGGTCCTTGATCTGAAAGTTGACTTTCATAGCTTTCTGAGAGGAAGGATGAGTAAATGTCACATTTTGATAGTGTGTCGACTTAGACTTAATCAGGGGAAGAGTGAGCTACTTGATGATCTATGCAAAATGTGGGAGGGAAATGCAACCGTTCTGTTACTGCTTGGATGGAGCTGGTTCTTTCAACAACTAAAGACTAGCAGCACATTGGAAATTACTTAGATAATAATGCTTATGGATGGAGAATTGGAATGATAGGATTTTACATGATTCTAATCCCATATTAATGCTTACCAGGGTGATTTTACTTCTGTATTTCTGTGCTTACAAAATGATGTCTAAGAGGCACTGTAGAGATTAGCTTAGATAAGGACGCTTTCACTGTGGCTGCACTGAATTCATCTATTTATAACTGACTCTAGGTGACAGACTCCACAAGGGGAGCTTTACATCTGGCAAAGGTAGATTGAACTGTAGACTCATGTTGGTTTCATATCCAGTCTATATGATCCATGAAAATCAGACCACCAAGGATTGGAAATAACATACAAATGTTCATCCATTGAGTATCAGCTGTATAACAAGCCCTATGCCCCTCCTTCTTTCTTATTCCCTGGTGGCTTGTTCTCTGATTGACCATCTGTCCACTTGCTTCTATACATACATTCTTCTCACTATGAGACTCACCAGATAAAGCTTTGGTGAAGGTCCATGTGTTTGTGAGCATACTGAATCCTACTCTTTTACTCCCTCCATTTTTTTTCCCAGTAGACAGAGAATTGTAGACTTAGAATGTTGAAAATATGACTTTTTCTTCCTATAAAATATTTACTTGTACAGATTGCACCAGGAAGCTAAATTCTATTTCATTCAACAAGACAATATTGCATATTTTCTGCAAGTCATGCCCTGCATCAGACGCTGGGGATACTAAGATAAATAAGATATAATATCTTCCTTCTACAACTCCAGTCCAGTAGGCAGGCAGAAACACAAACAGATAGTTTGAATACAATGGGATCACTGATAAGATAGAGGTGTTCCCTGCATACATATGAGGAAATAGGGTGCAACCCAGCTTTGGTGGAGTTGAGAGCATTTATTTTTATCTTATGATGAGAGAGATGTCCTAAAAGAGAGTGATGTCCTTCTTATCAAGGGAGACAATATAAGCAAAGTATGGAGATAGGTTCCTGGCATCCTGTTGAGGAGGGCAATTGGCAAGAGCCCAGATTAGGTAGAATAGAGGGCAGATTTTGAGGATGAGGGAAAGACATCCCTCATAGGTTCATGGTTTGGGACCAGGTGGTAGAGACCTTGAAAATCCAACCCAGATTTTTGAACTGCAGACAGCATATGGACTGTGGAGAGTTTTAAATGATGACCATGATAAAAGGCACCTATGCTATCACTATGATACCCACACTTTGACTTTTAAAATAAAAACACATTTCACTCTCTCTCATTTAGCTTTGGGCCAACCAAATTCTGTAGGCACCTTTATCCTCATGAAATATCATTTCCTCATCAGTGCTGTGCTTTCATAAATAGAGTCATTTATTTGTGTAAAAGGGTGGGCAACTGGTAACATTTAAGAGTTTCCAAAGGGCTCCCTGCTCTAAAAACACCCTCTGCTGGCCTACCAAGACATGTCTAACAGCCACCAATTGGTGACTGCCCTCCAGTCACCTGTCATGATACACATGGTCTCTAGAAAAACTCACATTAAGCATCACTGGCTGATAGCAGTGGTGAACTTCTTGGATGAACACCTATAATATCCAAAAGAATGAGCCACAGGGCATGTACATTTTCCTGCCTGGGAATTCAGAAGTGCAAGAAGGAAGAATTTGACATTTAGGAAAGGTAAAGATGGCATGCTGCAAATCATGAGGCTGAGCTGCCAGGGGCAGAGGCAGACCTGCAGTCCTAGGGGGTATCATGAATTAACCCAAGTGCCCAAAGGGGAAGGGCCCACTGCAAAGGCAATGGATGGGAAAAAGTTTTCCTTTTTTTCCACATTTTCCCAAGCCTGATTTCTCTAAAGTACAAAGCTGAAGAAACTGAATTAGTTATATAGAGACCCTTTTTTTGTGTACAGTTCCCTCAATTTCCTATGGGACAATTAATTCGCTTAAGTATAAGAATGTGTCTATGATTTATGGCATAGTAAGGAATCAGTGAAGGTCAAAACAAGGTCAATGGCAGTGTGCCTCAAACCAGAAGCCTGAAAGCTGCTCATGCGACAGAAATTTCTGGAAGAAGTAAGATAGAGTGGTACATTATACACTGTCAATTGTTTATTAAGAGATTTCTGTATGCTGGGCACTGGCCTAAGTATTTTATATCTGCCCCTTGTTTTATCCTCACATAACTTTGCAAGCTAGATATGATGTTCACTACTACAGATGAAGAAATGGATGAACTAAAAGGTCATGCACTGTTTAGCAATATGATGGTATGTAGTGTAGTAATTATTCAAATCCAGATTTATCTGTTGAAGTGAAATAAAGTAAGAATTATTATTATTATTATTTTGGTACCGGGGATTGAACTCAGGGGCACTTGACCACTGAGCCACATCCCCATCCCTATTTTGTGTTTTTATGTAGAGACAAGGTCTCACTGAGTTGTTTAGCACCTCGCCATCGCTGAGGCTGGCTTTGAAATTGTGATTCTAGTGTCTCAGCCTCCCAAAGTGCTGGGATTACAGGTATATGCCACCGCATCCAGCAAAACAAGAATTCTTAGTGATGGCTAAGTATTTTGGAGGATCACTGTTCTGGTCCCAGAGACCAAGGATTCTTTCACTAGAGTATATGTCGAGGGGTTGCAAACTCAAAGAAGCCCCTGGGTCAATGACCCAAGCAGGGTTTGTAGTTCACATGGGTAAATCATAGGAGTTCTGGGGATTTTGAGGAATGGAAAGATCATGATCTGTCCTAGGGAAGTATCTTCAGTTATCATCCTAGAAGATCACTAGTCCAATGTAGCCAAGTCTTTACGTGTTCACCAGAAGCCCCAAATCTAGGTTTTTATGTGAAATATGGTTCAGTTAAAAATGTGGGTTCAGGTCTTTTAAAAAAACTTAAATCTTCAGAGACTTCCTTTTATCTAGCAATAAGCCAAATTAGAATTTCAAAATCTTTTTACAGAATTCTACACCTAAAAGTATAGATTCCAGTATAAAAATCTGCATATTTCCTCAAATGTATGACTGAGTGAGCTGCAGGAAAAGAATTCATCAAGGGCCAGGAAGAAAGCCTCAGTTCACAGGGGAAAGAGAGTGCTGTTGCCAGTATTTGGTTATGGCCTCTGTGTTGATCTCTGGTAAGCTGGAGCTAGGGTGGGTGACTGTCACAGTTTGCCTGGGATTTTCTTGGTTTTAGCATTGAAAACTCCTACATCTTGGCAGACCCTCAAAACTAGACATACTGAAACAGGTGGTCACAACTCTATGGAGTGTGGAATTAAGGAGCTAAACTATTGACATAATGAAAGCAGAATGCCCAACAAAGAGTGAGATGTTAGATCAAAGAAGCTCTCTTCCTACCTGTAGCATAAAGTTGAATTCCAGAAAGCAGTGGCTACAAACCCACCCTGCAGAAGAAGACTTTGAAGATAAGAACCCAACTAAGCCTTAACTCACTCTTAGCTCTAGCTGGGGGAAAAAAGAAAAGAAAAGAAAATGTTTCCTCTGAAGACTCTGAATCATTAGCTCAATTCACGTGGCTCAGGGACCTAATTCACTTTCTTTGCATCTCCTAAATATCCCAGCTTGATATTTTAAAATAGTCCCAGTTATGCTTTTAATACTCCAGGGAAGAAACTGAGAGAGGGAATAGATGAAACAAAAATAGCAAAATATTAGTATTTTTTAAATCAGGCACTGGGCATTTGAGGATCTATCACACTTTCGGGGTATATTTGAAATTTATCATAATGAAAAGTTAAGAAATGTAAGCTAAGGTTGATAGTACTTCCTAAAGTCTGAAAGAATCCAACTCAAATGCACTCTTTAGGTACCCACACTAAACTTTACATACAAATAAGTTTCCAAGGACAATTAACTCAATAAAAAATCAAAAAGTCACTACAATATAAGAGGGGAAAATGGCTCATTAGTGATAGAAAAACAACAATCCATAGTAAGAGTCCTGCAAAGATTGTGGAGTTAGGAATTATCCACTACAGAATATAAAAATATTTAGTATATCAAAAGAATTAAAAATAGAAATGGCAGTTAAAGGAACAAACAAATGAACAGTCAGATTTGACAAAAGATACAATAGAACTTTAAAAAAAGTAGGAGTTGGTTAGAGAGTGTTTATCACAACTGAAGAGATAATTGCTGATAGAGTTGGAAAAATCACACAAAATGCATCACAGACAAACAATGTGAGGAGTAGGAAAGAAGTAGAGACACATGAAGGACAAGATAATGCAATCCACATACATCTAATTGCAGCTCCAGAAGGAGAGAACAGAATGAACAGCGCAGAAATAACATTAAAATAGATGACAATTGAGAAGTTTGTAGAATTGAATAAAGTTATCAACCCTCAAATTCAGGAAGCCAAATTAGTCCTAAGAAAGATGAATCAAAAATAAATCTACACTTAGGCATATCTTAATAAAAATGTAGAATACCAGGAATAAATGAAAGATATTTAAACAAAAGTAAAGATTACCTCATAAAGGATGACAGTTAGAATGGCAGTGAATCTTTCTGTGGTAACAATGAATGCCAGAAAACAATGGAATTGGATATTGGGTGTGCTGAGATACATAAATTATCAGTCTAGACACAAATACTCAGAAAAATTATGCCTCAAAAAGAAGAGTAGATATACATTTTCCTAAGCTAAAACAAAACAAAACTGAGTTTTTTATCACTACATCCTTACTAAAACAATTTCTAACAAATGGGCATCAGTCAGGAGAAAAATGATCCCAGAAACATCTGATATGAAAGAACTAATGAGTAAAGTTGTAAGCATTTTATATATAACAATAAAAGTTACATGAATCTGTACACACATATATGTATGTCTTTTACTAAAATATGTCCACCAGGATTCACTTGATATATCCATTAACGCTGGCAAGTTTTTAAAAAAGTGCATTGGCTTGAGAGAGGAATAAGATACTAGAAGGATAGATCAAGTGAGGGCTGTAGCAAATTGTGGGGATGAAAATTGAGTTGTTTAATGACATGTGTGGCTGAGAAGAGAGCAGAGGAAGCAATCTTGGGAACAGGTTGCTCTTGGCTTGAACAAATCCTTAAACAAGAGATGTGCTCAATAAAAGGAGAATGGGCTATAGAGAAAGGGAAACTATCAGTTTGCACTAAATCTATTACAAAATAGCTGATCTCGTTTTAATAAGTCATAGACATGCAGCCATAGCTTACTGCTTCGAAAGAGAAATCCTCATTTTTTTGAAATTGGCAGTGCCTGAGAAAATAACTTACCAATGTCAGTCTTAATTTCTTTCATCAGCCCATTGATAGAATGTGAGAAGAGTCATTTAGTCATCATCTTATCGCTGGTACAGTGTCGGCTCCACTCATTTTGCACACAATCAAATAAAAAATGTTTGCTTGATCCTTGCTTTTGCACCCTGATACAGCTGAAAGCTTTTCAGGAAGGGGGCAGAAGGAGCTGAGAGGTTACTGGGTTATGAAACATTGTCACAGCCAAGCCAGGAGCACTGAATCAATTTCCAATATGTTTCTTATGTTGCTAAAACCTATACTCTGGAGATGTTATTGTTTGATTATAAAAGCAGGAGGAATTCAAAGACAGACTTTCGTGCCACCATGATAAACAGTCTCTTCCTGTAACTTGATTGTGTCAACTCCCAAATGGAAGGGAAATCTGCTTTAAGGTGACTTTCTGCCCATTTGAAACTCAGCCTTCTGTTCCATTTTGAGAGCCCGTTTGGAAGGAATCAAGTGCGAGAATTTATTTGGGATAGGCATGAGCTGCCCTGCTTCCAGGTGAAGTGCTGCATTCCCAAACACACCTTTTCCCCCGCTGACCTGGTCATTGGAATGCTTCCCTAATGTCAAAAGTAGTTGTGCATTATTCTGCTTTTAATAAGTATTTTTAAAAATCAATCACTTTTCTACATACCATAATTTCTTTAAAGTAGCACTTCTCATATTCTGAGTTACACTGAATCATATTTTAAAGGAGCAGAGTGGCAAGGAGGAGGCAATGACAGTCAGGAGGAGATTGAAATTTTGGATACTAAGACTTGGTGCAAAACTCTTCATCTGTCTGTGTCTAAGTCTCTTCAGTCATAAGAGGGAGAATTTGTTCCAGAAACAGACTAATGCATTTTCTGTCTAAACCTTCTGATTATCTTTGAGGTAGCAAGGGTTCTACCTGAACTTCAGACTGTCCATCATCATCCATGTCGATTGAGTTCCCATGTCCCATAAGTCTATGGGAAGACAGTGTTTCAATTACAGATTCTGAATACACAAGTTGCAAAGCTGAACCAGAAGTCTCTGGGCAGAACTTAGACTTTGTGCATAGCAGTCATGTTACCACCATTTTTTTGCCTAGAGCTGTGCATTTTGGAGAGTGCTTCTGTTGATTCCCTTGACAGGATCATGGTCAGGGTGTTGCAGTTACATGGCTGAGACTCTAGTCCCCCCTTTGCCAGCTGCCAAATGCTGTGGACCTGAGCAAGTTTCTGAACCTCTTTAAGCATCCATCTCATCTGGCAAATGTAGACAATAGTAATACTTGAAGTATTGTCGAGAGGAACACTTGAAACTACTCCAGGTATGAGCAAGAATGCAGTTGTTGGTCTTCGTTGTTGTAGTTACTAAGGACTGTCTAATGTGTAGGTAGCTATGGGTATCATCTCTTTGAATGATGAAGAAGATAAGGCATGAAGAAGATCCTTCTCTTGTTCATAATTCATCCCAGGTGGTGACAGAAGTCATATGGAAGACTAGACTACCTTATGAATAGAAGAATTTAGTCTTGGAAGCTCGTGCACATAAGCCTCACACATGGGGAAAAAGGCCTAGGATGGCCTTCTGTTCCCAGCAAGTCCTCAAACATTCACATTTCCCACACTCTGCAAATGCTCTGAACCTTCACCACGGGTCACATGCAGAATCTTACCCGATCCTTTCTGCCTTCATCCTCTTCCTCCCAAACTGTCTCATGCCCCAATGTTTTGCCCATTTGAAAAGTTGCAGTGTGCACAAAGGAACTAGTAAAAACCTAAGCTGCTCCACATGTAGGCATGAGTCACTTTCATTCTCCAATGCTCAAACCTCAAGGCACAGCCACAAACCAACTTCAGTTCAGTTACTAAATATTTATTAGGTATTGACTTCATTCCAGGCTTTATGCTGAACCTTAGGGGTATGAAAATGGAGACTACACAGGCTCTGGATTTGTGGAGTGGAGCTTATCTGATCTGATTCTGAACCAGAATCCTTGTTTACATCTTTTTCTTCAATTTACTTGAAGATTGCATCAGACTAATCTCTTGTTTTGATATTAGATTCTACATAAAGGTCAATTTGCCTGGCTTGCTCTTTAAAAATTTCCTTACACGTTACCAAAACTGACTTGATGACTATAAAGAATTCTATTGTTGTAAATGATCAAGAACTTACTTTCCTTCATAGTTCCTAAATTATGTGAACTTATCCTTCTTGGCATGCTGGCAGAGACAAATAATTTCTTTAAAACAGATGGCATGCAGAGCCATTGTTTAAATGTCAGCTCTGCTGCTGTTTATTGCCCTACTTATTCAGGGAGATATTTACATGCTGGATTCACCTAAGCAATTGGTCTGCAGTGCAGAGGAACTAGGAAGCTTATTGGGATGTTACTTCCTAATCAAACCCCTTGGATATTTCCATTAGGTTTGGGAATGATAGGTCATATAACTGTGACTTTATTTTTGGTGACTATTAAACTTATGTGCATTATTGTTTTATTTCAATAAAATAGGATTGGCTTGTTGAATTCTTTGCAGTGTTTTTCAAAAATATAATATTTGCAATGGTATAGTTTGGAGTTTCCCAATAGATCCTGTGACAAGAATTTAAGGGCAAGTTAATTATCAAGAAGTTCAGGAAAGACCAATAGGGGACAGACGTCAGGCAGAGAAGGGAAACTAACAGTAAAAGTAAAAGGCACATTATTACCACACCAGCCTCCACCAGGGCCAGCTACATAATTTGCACAGTCCAGTGCAAAACAAAATGCAAGGTCTCTTGTGCAAAAGTTATTAAGCATTTGAAAACAAAATAAGGAAAGGAAAGGGAAGGGGAAGGGTAAGAGAGGGAGGATTCCAAGAAAATAGAAGAGAGATCAGTGGAGTAGGAAAAGGGGAGTAGGGAGGACAGATAAGAAGAGAGAAGAATGGTGGAATGAATCTGACCAAACTTTCTAATGCACATATGTGAATATCCACAAGGAACTACGTTAAAAAAATAAATAGAAGAAAGATCAGTAGAATAGTGGAAAGGGAATGGTGGGGAGGAGGGAAGTACTGGAGACTGAATTAGAGCAAACTTATATTTCATACTTGTATAATCATGTCAAAATGAACCATAACATTATGTATAACTAAAACTGATTTAATAAAAGAAAACAGAACATAATTTCAATACAGACAGCAGTGGACAGGGTCCTGTGTGACTGCACAGCTCACACACACATCACTGGCCTTGGCTACTACCGTGAAAGACAGAGAGTCAGAAGCTTAGCCTGCAGCTAAGTCTCAGAGATTTCCCGCCTAAGGAGTCGGGGATCTGGATATCACCAACTCCCATGGATGATTGCTGCTCCCATGGGGCTGTTACTGTTGAGCAAAGAGATGGTGGTTCCTGGCAATTCAAAATGCTACAGTGGTAAGGCCCTCTGGAGAAGGGCAAGCCACCAGCAGTGTCCAGCAGGCTCCCCAAATACCAAGGAGTCTCCTGGTATCCAAAGCCATGTGCTTCTAAAAATGAGCCACCTCTTAGCAGAAGCACCTGCTGTAGTTCCTTCTTTAACAATGCCCCCTCAAGTCCTTTGCCATCTGTCTTCATAGCCAGCTCTTTCATCAACCTGAGTATCCATCATTTCTACAGGTGGAAAGTCCAACGTTCACTAAAATGAGGGCGGAGCCACACCTTTGAGTTCTTAAAGTGCAGGTGTGTTCGTTTCCCAAATATTATGACTCTAAATGAGCTATTTCTTCCCCATGAGCTTCATTTGCCTCATCTGGGAAACAGACTTAGAATTATTCTCAGTCTATTTCCACAAGATTTGAGGCACCTGCCTCAGTATCATACTGGGAACACAGTTTTAAAATAGTTTCATTCCTCAGCAGTAGGGGTCTCCCTTAAAGCTTGGTGAGGGGTGGTATTGCCAGGATCATTTCTACTGAGTGTGTCTTACATGGACCACCCTTCTTCATGTGTTTGTTTGAAGAAGGTGTGAAAAATGGTTTGAGCTAGAAAATTATTTCTCCTCATTTTGGTTCTTTAATCATTTGTTTGCCATAAACACCAGCTCTTTAATTACTATTATGGTTAATTTTGTGGTTAATTTACATTATGGTTAATGCAGCTTGAATAAATCATGTGGTACTCAGGTGTTTGGTGAAACACTGTTCTGGGTGTTTCTATAAAGGTTTTTTTTAAATTTTTTTAAATTTTTTAAATTTTTTTTATTTTTCTCAAAAGTTGCATTTTAATACATGTTATCAAACATAACAGAAAAAAACAAATTTTCAGAAGCTGTACACACTATTCACTGAAAACATTTGTTGAGGCAAATAGAAAAAAAATTGTTACAATCATAATTTTTCTAACTTTGCTCAGCACCACATTAAAAAAAATAAAAAAAAGATATTCTGTCCACCTATAAAGGTATTTTTATATAAGATTTTCATTATTTTATTATTTACCAGGGATTGAACCTAGGAGCATTTAACCACTGAACCACATTCACTTTTTATTTTCATTGTGAGACAGGGTCTTGCTAAGTTCCTTAGGGCCTTGCTAAGTTGCTAAGGCTGGCTTTGAACTTAAGGTCCTTTTGCCTCAGCCTCTGGAGCCACTAGGATTACAGGTGTGCACCATCACATCCTGCTAGATTAACTTTTAAATTGATAGACTGAGGAAAGAAGTTTGCTGTCCTTAATGTGGTAGATTTTATCCAATCAGGTAAAGAAGAAATTTGAATAAAAAAGCCAACAACCACCCCACCTCACCCTTACCATTACCCTAGAAAAAGAGAATTCTTCCTGCCTGCCTCACCTCCAACTCGGACATGATACTTTTCCAGTCTTTGAATTCAAACTGAAACCTAGGTTTTTCCTGGGTCTACAGCATGCTGACTTCTGGTTTGGAGCTCTACATTGGCCCTCCTCGGCCCTCAGCTTGCAGACTCACCCTGCAGATCTTGGGGCCTGTCAACCTCCATAATCATGGGAACTAATTCCTTATAAGACACACGCATACATATCTTCAGTTGGTTCTCTTCCTCTGGAGAATGTCGACTAACAATTGGATGTAATTAAATTTTAACAGAAAGATTAGGATATCAACTATAGGAGTAGCCCAGATTTGCTTCACCTGGACCCAGGAAAACTGAGCCAGTAAATGTACATCCTATAAACTGGGAAGGGGTGGGGAGAGACTGTAAATGCCCAAATTCCGCCCTTATTTTCACTTTTTATGTAAAACAGTGGAGTAGGCAACACTAATGATACCTAGTTATTTAAAAGGCTCTCCCTTTAGCCCTCTGGTTTCATGTAAGCAAACAAAGGTAGGCATTTTCACTTAAAATGAACCTGAATTCAAAACTCATTTTGATATCTATAAGACATGAACTTCCTCACAGAGGTGCATGCCTTCTGCAGACATACTTGCTTCACCCCAAAGGCACCAAATATGCCAGAGGCCTGGTGTGAAGGAAGGGCATTGCCCCTGGAAATACACTTGCCTGCACCCAGCATATTTATTCATTACGCAGTAATAAATCCCTATTAGAGAGAATTTGTGGTTTACAGCAAAGCTCCTCTAAGGGCAAAAATGTAACTTCAGGCATGCATAAGATGCAGCTGTTAAAATCAGTGGGAGTTGCTTTCCATGTAGATAATTGTACTGACTGGCCAGAATTGTGGATGCCAATTAGAGCACTGTGCAGCTTACATTGTGTCCTGTACTTCAAGGAGATGGGGCTACAGGGAAACCCAGATTAAACAACCTTCTTCTCCACAAACCAGCATGTCTGGAATTCCTTGGGTGGGGTGCTGAATTTGCCCCAGATCTTCTTTTGTAGATATGAGTTGTACAGGATTTTGTGATGAAATTACCATAAAGAAGGAGAATTTGCTCTTCTTTGAGTGTTATGGTTTGGATATGAGGTGTCCCCCAAAAGCTCACATGTGAGAAAATGCAAGAAGGTTTGGAGGAGTAATGATTGGGTTATAGCCTTAATTTAATCAGTGAATTTGGTTGGAGGTAGGTGGGGTGTGGCTGGAGAAAGTGGTTAATTGGGATCATGGCAATGGGGCATATATTTGTATCTGGAGAGTGGAGTCTCTCTCTGCTTCTTGATGTGAGCATCCCTCTGCCACACTTCTATCATGATGTTGTGCCTCACCTTAAACCCCAGGAATGGAGCCTGCTGTCTGTGGATTGAGACCTCTGAAATCGAGAGCACTCAAACTTTTCCTCCTCTACAATTGTTCTTGTCAAATCCTTTAGTCACTACAGCGAAAAAGCTGACTAAAACACGGAGTAAAAAAATTCCCATTGGGCACCAGCCCTACATGAGAGAAAAACATATTAGAGTCACACTCACACACGTGCCTCTGCATTAATTTCATAGGGATCCGTGAATCCAGACAGATTTTGAATCTTAACTCTGCCAGATTTTGTGTCCTGGTATGATGGGATCCCTCGACAGGGAGTGGGTGGAGGCCATGGGGTACCTGCATGGCTTTACAGTTAACGATATTCATTAGTAAGCTTGTACTTAGAACATAATGAATTGTTTCCAGGGCAGCATTCTGCAGGCCTTCAGAATAGAAGCTGAAATGAATTCTTCAGAAACACGTGGGCTGGGCTGGGTGGGTCACAGAGGTATTTCTCCTCTACCTGTGTATTTAAGCAACTTTCGCTGTTGCATCTCTTGGACACTCTGGCATGGTGCATTCCATTGCGTTCCTCAGGACCCCACAGAGGAACTTCGGCCTCTGCTTCCCACTCCTCATTCCCCTCCTTAATTCCTTCCAAGTCTGTATGGAGGCTGGAGGATGGGGCTTCCCGTGTGCCCTGTGACTTGCTTGACACATTTTCACCATGTTCATCCTGAAGTTCACTTAGCTGCCTTTGGCTTCCTACTTAATCCCACCTTCAGCAACACTAACCACCAGAGTTTTCCTTTATGCTTCCCCAGCTCCCCATCCTCTTTGCACGGCTACTCTCTTACAGTCATCTCTTCTCCATGCACTAACTTTGCCTCCTAATTTTAGAATCCATCTCCCCACCCCCATACTTTATCCCCAATACTTCACATTTGGAAAAAACAGTCATTTTTGTGGCTTATTTCATCTCTTTTTCCAGTCTCTCTAAAATGCATGCTTTCTAAAGAATCAATAGCATGTTCATAGCATTCAACATGCGATGTCAGTGTCATTTTGTTGGAAGGCCATGTTCACCTTTTGACAGTTGCCCTAGATGGTATCAACACATATTTTTGATAACATCTTTTGAATTTTTATGTATTGACTTTGGATCAAAATGGTTCAGCTTCTCATCACATATTCTGTCAAGTCTTGTTTTCTTTTCCTAAATACCAAAGGACAAAAATATGTAAGATTCAAACTTCAAATGCAGGATCATTAAGTGCTAAACTAATTTCTGAGCCTTCACATCTTTTCTCAGCAAACAAAACAATGCACCATAAAGAGTATTGAACCTGAAACCACTGCACCTAATTTTCAGTTGATTTGGCCCCTTGGTTAATGAAGCAAATCTTTGCCTCAGTTTCTACATCTGTTCATTGGTCATACTTATTCCTGCCTTCCCCAGCTCAGAGCATGATTGTTGGGAGAATCAAAGGAAGAGAAGGTCATAAGCAACATATTTTGAATGTAAAATGGTTCAAAGTATAAAGAGACTCCTTTATACAGCCTCTGGGCTCTGCTCAATACTGAAGTCACAGTCATCTGCCATCTAGTTTTCACTGTTTCCATTCCTACCAAAACCCTAGTTGGAACACTGCCCTTTTTAGCTAAGCAGGCCTGGAGGGTTTTTTTTTCCCTATGTCATTTCTATTGTATATCTTTTAAAGGAAAAAAAAAATACCATTCCTATGATACTCTTGTCCTAAAATTCCCAAAGACCAGAACCCCTTCATCAGGCCTAAGGTAGGAATGGAAGCAGATGGTGAGAGACCAAAGTCCTGGGGTATGGCTTGAGAGTGTATGCATGGTAGATGGGGAAAGATAATTTGAAAATGATTATTTGAAAAGATAATTTGAAAAGATAATTTGAAAATTCAGTCCTTCTGAATATGAGATAATTTTAGAAAGTGAGATTGAAAAGGAAGAAAAGAAAAAATCTACCTCACACCAAATAGGTTTTAAGGTGCATCAGACTATTTATTTTAAATGATAGCTATAAAATCTCATTAGAAAGGAAGTGCTGGAAAAAAAAATGATTCTGACCTGGTTATAAATGGTTTACTAGTATTCATAATGGAGTGGTAATTGAATTAGGAAAAAAATATGATAAATACCACAGGAGAAAACCTAGAAGATAAATATATTCTCAGCAATATCCTGGAATTTGGCCTAGAGAGGAAGAGCACGTAAGGTTGTAGTCATTGAAGCGTAATAGAAAGAGCCCTGGGCTTGGTATTAGAAGACCTGACTTTAAATCTTGGCTTCTGGATGTGTTCTGCTATCCCTAGGAGACATATATTCTCTAGACTTTTGTTTTCTTATTTGTAAAATGAAAATGATTCCTGAAACAGTATCACTGTAAACTCCATTGAAATAGTGACTAAGAAAGATCACAGCAGGCATTATGATTGACCTCCCAATGGACATTCATTTCCACTCCAGGTATGAAACCTGATTCATGTCCCTGTGGTCATCTTCTCTGACAGCGATTGTTTCAGAAACCCAGCCCGGGCCAGTCAGTAAATGGCATTCTCCAGGTGACCTGGGTCTGTCCAGGAATGAGAGTTTATGACCTATGTGGCTAATTTTCAGGGAACAGGGTGGCTGGAGGTGTAGAGTCACAGAAGAGTCAGATTCTTTCTCTCTCTAGACTTGAGAGTGTAGAGCTGATGGTGTTGAGGTGTCGCAGCTGCCTCCTACCAAGCCAAAGATTAAACTGGGTCAGAGTGAAGAGAACTAAAGGAAGATAGGAGCAGAGACCCTACAGGAAGGCAGCCCTGAATCTGGCTATAATTCTGCATTGTGAGCAAAAACCACTTCTTACTGCTTAGAACCTTACCTTCCAGCAAGAACAGGCTTACTGATTCAGTATGCTTGGTAAACTGAATGCTGAAGGCAGTGCAGTAACCAGGCAGCAATCAAGCCTTCTAATTTTGAGGTCTATAAAGACTTCAGTCTAAAGCCTGCCTTTCCTACTTATAACTATATGCCTATACAAAAGTTATTAACTTCCTTAAATCTTGGTTTCCTACTGTGTAAAATGTGTCATTACACACTGCATAATGACTTAAGGCAAGTGAAGCATTTGCCCTGTAGTGAACAATCAGCAAATGTTGTTATGCTATAGAAAGATGATGTGCAATGAAGGTCAAATGCATTTGCACAGAGCATATATAGGTTGCCTATAGGGTCATGACTTAGTAGCTGTGCTCATTAAGGGTCTTCTCTATGGAGGAGGATCTAAGGCACACAACCAGGGAATTGGATTGTGCCTTACCCTTCCAACCTAGAGAAATGCCATGCTACATTCCTGGCACATTCTCTGATACTGAAGATCCCCAACAATCACAGATCACCTTCTGTTGCTATAGCAAAACAGCGGAGGCTGAGTAATGTCTAAAGAAAATAAATTATTTCACTTACATTTTTTGCAGACTGAAAGTCCAAGATCATGCAGCCCCATTGACTTATCCTCTGGTATGGGCCTTTGGATCACATTGCAGTATGGTAGAGAGCATCATGGTAGGACCACATGGGAGAAGGAAGAAACGAGGGATTCAGGGAACAGTATTGCTCTTTTTATGACAACTCACTCTCAAGGGAACTATCAGATGCCCCTTGAGAGCTACACTGACATCTTCCACAAGCAGGGCACTCCATGACCTAAATGCCTTCCAATAGGCTCCACCTAGTAAAGGGCCCACCAATCTCCACACTACCACACTGAGTACCTACCTTCAAGCTCTCAAACCAAGCACCAACCCAATGGGGACGTTGATGAGTACAGAGAATATGAGTTTGGGAGTCATGCCGACACTCCGGCAAGTGCCCATCTTTACTTCCCAGAGCTCTGCTTTTCTCCCCTGTGAAAGGAGGATTATAGTAGCTGTTTCCCAAGACTTCATAAAGAATGAAAAAGTATACAAAGACCTTTGTGGGCTTCTTGGATATAGAATAGAGGAATTACCCCAGTCTCACTCCCTCTGAGTCCTGAAGACCCTGGCCAACACCTTTTTCAGATGCCTCTGATGATAGTTCAGTGCACACCAGGGGACAGACCAGTTCCTCTCTGTTTAGCTAAAAGGTTTCACTTTTAGATATCTCTAAGTCTATATTGGCAGCCTGGCTATATGATATTTAAATGCACAAATATCAAGGTATAATTTACAGACACCAGATTTGACTATTTTTTAAGTGTATACTTCAGTGAGTTTTGATAGATGTTTACACTTGTGTAGACATTGCTATAATCAATCAAGATATAGAGGGCTGGGGATATAGCTCAGTTGGTAGAGTGCTTGTCTCACATGCACAAGGCCCTATGTACTATCCCTAGCACCACCAAAACAAAAACAAATAAAAGGATATAGAGTATTTTCATCCCCTCAAAATGGTCTTTCATGCCCCTTTATGGGTAATCCTCTCCCAATACCACTAGTTTTAGAAACCACTGATGTGCTGTCTATCACTATAGTGTTCCATTGCTACAGTTTTATGTAATTCTATAATATTTTGGGTGTGGCCTCTTTTAATAAACATAGTGCTTTCCAGAACCATGCATGTTTGGTGTGTATCAGTAGGATGATTTGTTTTTATTGCAAATTAATATTTCATTGTGTGATTACACCGCACTTTATTTATATATTTACTAACAGACCATGCCCTTGTTTCCAGTTTGGGCTATCATACATAAAGCCCCTACAACATTTGGGTATAAGTCTTTGATGGACATATATGTCCTTTTATCTGTAGTGTTATTGCGAGTAGCATGATGAGTATATATTTAAACTATGTGTGAAACTGCCAAATATTTTCCAATGTAGTTTTACCATTTTTTATTCTTATAATGCAGTAATGCATGAGATTTCCACCTGCTTTACATCCTCACCACCACTTAGTATTGTTAGTCTCTTTAATTTTAGCCATTTTTATGGAAGTGTCTATCTCATTGTGGTTTTGATTTGCATCCTCCGATGACTAAAAGTGTTGGCCATATTTTATGATGTTATTTTTTATCTGTATATCTTCTTTGGTGACACGTGTCTTCAATTTGCTCAGCCTCTTATTACTGAGTTACAAGAGTTCTTTTTATTCAGAATCAAGCCCCTACTAGATATCTTTTGTGCCATTTTTCTCTCAGCCTTTTGCTTGCCATTTAATTTTCTTAACTGTCTTTGAAGACAAAAGCTTTTAATTTTAATCAAGTTTAATTTATCATTTTTTTCTTTTATGGTTTGTGGTTTTTGCTCTATTTAATAAGTTCTTGCCTATTCCATGGTCACAGAGAAAATACTTCCAATGCTTTTTTCTAAAAGTTTTCTGGTACTGGTTTTTATATTCAGGTCTATGCATTAATTTTTGTATACAGAGTGAGGGTAATTTTTTCAGTGTTTCCAGTATCTTTTATTGAAACACTATCTTTCCCCTGTTAAATTACCTTGTCATCTTTATCAAAAAACAATCTACAATATATGTGAGTCACTTTCTAGAATGTTTGTTTTGTTCTACTTATCTATATGCAAATCATTACCCAATACTTCATTCTCTACATTATTATAGAACTTAGGTACAATCAGTTTTCTGACATGGTTTTACATTTTAAAAAATGTTTACAATTCCAAATAATTTTAAAATCACATCAGTGTCTATAGAAAATCAAAAAATGTTTTAGTTAGGATTACATTGAATCTATAGATAAATTTGGGGAGAACTGGCATCTGAACAATATTGAGTCTTCTGATCCATGAATATGGCAAATATCTCCACTTATGTCAGTATTTTAAAATTTCTCTCTGTAGTGTTTTGTACTTCTTAGTGTACAAGCTTTACTTATATTTTGTTAAATATATTGATATTTATATTTCAATGTTGTTGGGAATAATATTGTATTCAAATTGCCAATTATTTCTAATATATAGTAATACAGCTAGCTTTTATATGTTAACCTTGTATCAAGTGATGTTATTAAACTCACTTATTTTCACAATATTTTGGTAGATTCCTAGGATTTTCTATATATACAATATACAATTATGTTATTTTCAAATAAAGGGAGTTACACTTCTTTCTAATCTCTATACCTTTTACTTCTTTCCTTGCCTTAATTCCCTGGGTAGAACCTCCAGTATGATGCTAAACACAAGTGGTGAGAATGCATTTCCTTGACAGGTTCCTGATCTTTTGCTCTCTTCTCATTGTGTAATGATGTTTTCTCCATGCTCATTGTAGATGCCTTTTTATAGGTTGAGGAACTGCCTTTCTATTCCTCCTTAGCTAAGTTTCTTCTTTCTTTGTTCATGATAAATGGATATAGAGTCTTCTCAAATGTTTTTTCTTCATCTCATCAGATTTTTTTTTTTCACTGTCAATTGAGTTTTGAAGCTAAACAGGCCTCATCTTGCATGGATAAACACACTTAGTAAAGATTATTTTATCCTTTTCCATGTTGCTAGAATTGACTTACTAATATTTTATTAAATACTTTGTATACCCTTCATGAGAGATATTAATCTATTGTTTTTATTTATGATGTCTTTGGGTTTGGTATCAACATAATGTGGATATTATAAAATGATATGGAAAGTGTTCTCTCCTGTTTTCTGAAAGAGTTTATAAAGGATTGGTAATTTTTTTTCTCTTTTATGTTTCATAGAATTCAATTGTGAAAACATCTTGGCCTATAAAATTTTGAGAAAATACTTTTAATTTGAAATTTAGTTACCTTAATTGATATTGGATCATTTCATTCGCTCTTCTTGACTTTTGATAGTTGTGTCTCCCAAAGAATATTTCCACTTTATTTAACTTGTTATAATACATAGTATGATTTTATATGCATATGATTTTATATCACAGTATATATGTTTATATCATATGTATGATTCATATTATAAATTATAAATTCATAGACATTAACTTTTATTGAATAAGGATGCCTTCTTATTCATTTCTGATATTGATAATTCCATGGTTTTTTTTCCTCTGTCAGTCTGTTTTTTTTTTTTTTTTTTTTTTGGTACTGGGGATTGAACTCAGGGGTACTTGACTACTGAGCCACATCCCCAGCCTTATTTTGTGTTTTATGTAGAGACAGGGTCTCATTGAGTTGCTCAGCACCTCGTCATTGCTGAGGCTGGCTTTGAACTCATGATTCTCCTGTCTCAGCCTCTCAAAGTGCTAGGATTGCAGGTGTGCGCCACCGCGCCCGGCTCTCTGTCAGTCTGTTTTGAACTTTTCCAGTCATATTGATACTGTCAAATAAGTAGTTGTTTTATTTGTTTTATAATTTTATAAATTGCTAGTTTTATTTTTATTTCTTTTTAGCTTGTGTTTAGTGTATTTTTTAGAACATTTATTTTAGGTAGATTCACTTCATTCATTCACTTCAAAGTATGGTCTAATTTTTCTTTTAATGTACAGAATATGTAGTAATGTTCTGCTCAATTTTCAAATTTGGAAATTTTCACAGATATCTTTCTTCTGTTGATTTCTCTTTTAATTCCGTGATGATCAGAAAACATTTTTGCATGATTTTAATCACCCTGAATTTGTTAAGGCTTGTTGTTATGATGAAGGACTTGATCTGTTTTGATGAATTTGTATCCAAAAAGAACGTATATTCTGCTCTTAACGGACAAAATGCTATGTTTAATAAAATTTAAACAGGTCAAAGTTCTTTATTTAATCATTCAGATCTTTACTTTGTGATTGTGTGTTCTACGAGATAAAACCTGTAATTTTAATTATTCATTTATCTTTCTTTTCAATTGTCAGTTTTTGCTTCATACATTTTGGAGTTCCATTGTCATAGATACACATATTTGGAATTATCATGACTTCTTGATGAATTTAACATGCTTTCTTCACCCTTGGTCATATTTCTTTCTTTCCAGAGCTCTACATACTTTGCCATTAGCATACCAACTTCGGCTTTCTTTAGATCAGCATTTGCATGCCCTATCTTCTGTTCTTCTACTTTGCGTACATTTGGTTTTATATTTAAAATGGATTTCTTGTCAACAGCGTATGAATATGAATGGGTCTTTCTTTTAGATCACTTGAACAGTGTATTTATCTAGGTGGTTGGGTTTATATCTATCACCTTATTATTTTCTTTCTGTCCCATCTTTGTATATTTTACTTTTTATACCCTTTTTGAATTTACTCTATTTTATCTTCACTTGTAACTTATTAGCTATACTTCTTTCAGTTTTATTTTAGTGAGTGACCTAATATTTGAATATAATTTTATTGCATCTTTTCAGGTCTATATTATTTAAAATAGTATGAATTGCTTTTATATGACCTCTCTCATCCTTTCTGCTATTTTTATATATTTCATTTTTACATTGTGAAACTTCACAATAAATATATTTTATACTCATCATGTATTACCATTCCCATTGCTCTTTATTCTTTTGTATATATCCAGATTATTACTTGGTATTCAACTTTCATTAGCTGTGAGATTTGCTCTAATATTTTTTACACTAAAAATCTTATGGCAGTGAATTATCTCAACCTTTCTTGTCTGTAAAGTATTTATTTTGCCTTAGGATTTTAAAATTAATTGAAAAGTTGATTAATCATAATTAATTTTTAAAACATTGATGGGCTCCCCCTTCAGCACCTTAACAGTGTTGTTCCACTGTCTTCTGGCCTACATAGTTTCTGACAAGAACTCTACTGTCAGTTTCATCTCTGTTTCTCTATAAGGTGTCTTTTAATCAGTAGCCTTTAAGATTTTATCAATGATGTTCACCCATTTGGTTATTATGTATTTCAGTGTGTTTTCCCCATGCTGAGTCTTTTGTATATTGGATTTATAGTTTTTACAAAATTTTATAACATTTTTGGTTATAACTTTCACATATTTTTCTCTTTTCTCTATTTCTAGGGCTCCAAATATACATATTTAGATACTTAATGTCCACTTCCAGGTCATTGATATTCTTTTTTTTTTTAATTTTTTTTAGTTGTTGATAGATCTTTATTTTATTCATTTATTATTTATATGTGGTGCTGAGGATCTAACCCAGTGCCTCACGCATGCCAGGCAAGTGCTCCACCACTGAGCTACGATATTCTTGTTTTTTTATTTTCTGTGTGCTTTATTTTGGTAGTTTATATTGTTTTATTTTCAGATTCACTGATTTTTATTCCTATTATGTCTAAACTATTTCTGTAAATCTGCTAATTATCCTTACAATGTATTTTCATTTAAATGTATCTTTCTTGTCTATAATATTTATTTGAGTGTTTTTATTATTTTATTGGCTCCTAATTATATTAAACTTTCACTTTACATCTCTATTTTTATAGTATCTTGAATAATCACTTTCAAGTCCTTATTTATTAAATTCACTACCTTTTTTATTTCCTTTTCATATTTCTATTTATTAATTTCTCTCTTGGATATGAATCCTAATTTTCTACTTTCCTAATGATTTTTTATTGGTTTCTTCAGACTGTAAATTTTTTACTATTGGATATTATATTTTGTTGTCTTCCTGTGAAGACTATGGAACTCTGTTCTGGGGTACATTTAAGGTATGTGCATGTTAGTTTTAGTTTTCAAGATGTGCTTAAGTTTTGTTTTAGGGAAGCCTTTATTATGGGTATAATTTAGCTTCACTACTAAGGCCTGCCCCTTCTTAGAATTTTACCCTCTGGTCCTTCTATGAAAGGCCAAACTTCTCCTGATGCTAGAAACTTCCATTATTTTCAGTTTTATAAGCTCCAGAAATTATTCAACCTATTGCTTCATAGTAATTATTTCTCGTGAACTTCATCTAATGTATGTGCATGTCAGTCCTCAGCCAAAGACTGGAAAGAAACCTGTTAGTAGCTTTTCTCACCTGTAAACTCTTCTGCAAATGCTAGCTGCTTTTGTCCCTCCGCCTTGAAACCTGTATTATCTCTTCAATCCAGCAGGACTTCCAAGCTCTGTTTATGTTCCTTTTCCCTGTGTGTCAGTCTGGAAACCATCTTCTAGGCAGTTCTCTGGAGAAATTATGAGGCTCACCTCATTTGTTTCACTTAATAATGTGCTTTCTAGTGTCCAGTGTCTGAAAACAGTTGCTCTCTCTCTCTCTCTCTCTCTTTCTGTGTGTGTGCGTGTGTTTCTGTAACAGTTTAATCCTTCATGAACAGAAGCAAAACTCCCCCGGCTTGTGGGGTTTCATTACTTCTTCTGTTTTCCTGAAGAGACAAGCTTGTTATATCATTGAAAAGAGAGTGGCAGCTGAAATGGAAAGATAGATTTATCTTAACTCCAGCCTTGTCTTCACCCATATTTCAACTACTATCACATAAAAGAAAAATAAATGATCCTTGAATATTCACTTACATAATTACAATTCTTACTAATATGTAAGGCCTGTTAAAATGAATATTTTTTAAAAAGCTAAGGTGTATGAAGAACTCAGCTTTAGTCCTTTTTGCATATAATTCAAAAAGTAATTACTGCTGATTAAATACAGAGGCAAATGGAGAAAAACATCTTTGAACTTTAAATTTTTATCTTTCTGAAGTCTTTTATTAAAGGTCTATAATTATAGTGATATAAGCAAACTGAAATAGTTGATTACCTTAGAGCCTAAATTTTTTTAACTCAAGAAAGTTAAAAGGTAATAATATATATGATGCTTTAGTTCCTTTGCTTCCATAACTATCTGTAATGATATTTTCATCAGTTGTTAAGATTTATAAGTCTTAATCTCCCCATGATTCCCTATTTTTATGTGCTTCTTGCCAAACAAAACTGTTTTAAATCTTTTCTTACAGCATCTTACCCCCAATTTATTTTCTTTCCCTCACCTGCCTTATCAAAGTAGATGTCATCCAGTCAGGTAAGATGGAAAATAGGGGCAGTTGTTCATATAATCCCACAAGCCTGATATGGAGCAAAAGAGATTTAGAGAAACAGAATTACCCATAATAGCCATCAGTGTCTATCAGATTCACCAGATAATTGCTCAACTTTTCACTTCATATTGTCAGGACAGCAAGAGACAGAGTGAATTTGTGAGAGAGTAGATAATTGAACAGAGATAAGAATAACCTTTTAGGAAAGATAAGCTGTACCTTTTCCAAGGGGAAATCATGACTTACTAATTTGGGAAGGTGATCTGGGCATGTAATGACTCTAGGAACAAAGTAGAATCGGTAAACATTATCTGTTTAGTCCTTTAAAATGCCTTGCATAAGTACCAGCATAAAAGTGGACTAAAATAAGGTAGAAACAAATAGCTATGTTATAGTTAGATTGGGAGGATAAGTTGAGGATTGAGTAATTTTGTTGTGGATAGATAATGGACAAGGACAACAAGGGAAAAGAAGGGAGGGAGACATTGGTATTTCTTCAACCAGAAAAGTGATGGTCAAGGATTGGGACTGGAACCATTATGGCTCCATTTTTTTTTTTTTTTTTGGTACTTTGGAAAGTTTTTCTAATAAAATCAGGTTTACACAATTGATTTTTCTAATAGAAAAAAATATCAAGCTAAGGAGGACAAAACTTGACCTATGAATAGAAAGCGGGTAAGTGGTAGGCATTGCTTTAAGGGGAGTTGAGAGAGGTCTACTCAACAAGGACTTTGGGATGGAGTGATGACTCCCAAGACAGGAGCTAGGAGTCTGGGTCCAAGCCTGTTCCTAAGTTAGCTGACACATCCCACAAATACTGTCCATTAGCCTGCAGTGGTCACATTAACCTACTCTAGTATGTCATTAAACATATCACGTAAGTCCAGCCATTGTTTCAAGACAACCACAATATCATAGAAAGGCAAAAAGGAGTTATGTGAAGATCTAAATATTTTTTTTAATCTGGAGTGTTTAGAATACAGAGATAATTATTAAAATTTGTAAAACTGAGAAGAGTTTTTGTAGTTACTCAGCATATCCCTGAAAGCTAGACCAAGAATTATCCCCCAAACCTAAAACTAAGGTTATCTTAGTGTCAGTGATCAGAAGGAACACAACTTAAGGGATTTTTTTCCTGAGGGGTTATACCAGTTGTATATGTATATAAATTCAAAAAGAGTCTGTGGATGCCTTGCCTATGTGGGTATTTGAAGCAAATTTCTGACCTTTTCCAGTTTGTATCCTTGAATCACATCCTACCACAATAACTTATGTGAGGCCACTATCAGCCAAGAATATTAGGTTCACTGGATACTGAACCAGCTTGAGTTGCCACTTACTTGCCACTTGTTTTATATTATTCTAAAAATTTGTCCTTTATACTAAAAAGGAATTTCATGATCCAGTTTTTAAAAAATTATTTTTTCTATTCATGCTCTATGATTTTCTCAGTGTTCATTCCCTATGTAATAGGGTGGCAGATTCCCAACATCCAGACTTCCTTTAAGCAGAAGAGAGTACAAGGGATTGTAAAACAAATTGATATACTCCTATATGTTTTTCAAATCTGTGAGAGCTCAAATCAAGTTTGAACTTGGAGGCTTAGTGTTCTTCTGCATTCCAAAGCCACCAGATTGAATTTAACCTTCCAGAAGTTCATCTTAATGCCACAGCCAGAAGTTACTCAATGGTTGTGAACAAATAAACCCACATAGTCATTTTTGATGACTTTGACAAAACTATAGGTAAACTTAGAATGAATAACCTACATTTAATTGATGTGGCTTTGGCAAGAGCCTTGGTTGTTTTTAGTGTGTTTCAGCCATGCAGATGAAGAGAAGGATGTGCAAATAAAGAGATCTGTTTTCCCATCTGTGGTTTAAGTTTCCATTGCCAATACCACATGTAGCTTAAAGATGTTTAGGAACCTAGAAAGAACTCCTACAAAGCCTTATTTACATGACCACTTGCACTATAGGAAAGTGTTCCTATTAATAAATAATATAAGTATTAAATACCCACTCATTGCTCTTTCTGGCTGGTAAATTGTATTGGGTCTTCTTACATGTTTGGCCGAAGTTTTCATAGATACAATGGAAGTTCTCAGTCCAAAACAGTTTGAGTTTCAAAGTTTTATATTTTCCTAAAGCCTGTGAGAGTTGAAGAAAGAAAAAGTTGATCACTAAAGTAATTTGTTAACATTTCTCAGTGGCTAGATCATTGTACAGTAGCAAGTATGGGTTAAACATTCCTAATTTAAAAGTCCAAAATCCAAAATGCTCTGAAACTTTCTGAAGGCTGACTTGGTGCTCCAAAAGTTTCAGATTATAGAGCATTTAAGTTTTTGGATTTGTAAGTGAGGAAAACTCATCCTGTAAAGTCTATGCAAATATCCCAGAAAACAAAAATGAAAACTCCAAAACCTGAAATACTTCTCATCCCAAGAATTTCATAACATCCTACTTAAAATTTTAGGGCAAATATTCTGAAAGTCCCTAACTAAAAATCATGTTTTATTAAGTTGAAAATCTTTTCTGATCATGTCCTAAGTCTGAAAACAAGGTTGCATTAGCAAACATCATTTGTTTAGGTTTTTTTAAAAGCATGTCAGGATGACTCCTCTAAAGTAGACATCTCAAGAAAATGGACTGCCTTGTTTTTATATATGAAGTGGCTTGCAACCAACTCCACATGCTTTGCTCAGATTCGTTAATTGTTCTTTAACACTTCTAATGAACCCATGCTCAAGAAAATGGTTCCCAAAAGATTATTGCTTAGAAAATAATCAATATTATTGTTTAGTGAAATGTTTCCAGGTGCTATAGCATATAACTGCACAGATGACATTTTGGTTTGTCTTGTACACAATGGCATTATGTGTATTACATTCCCTCACCTCCCCCTGACAAACACTTTTGAAAACTTGCTGAGCACCTGCCTTATAATGAGTACTCTGCTGGTCCTCTTCAAAAAATGAACTATGATGATATGAATCAAAAACCCCGTGTTGCAGAACCAGCAGGTAACCAAGCAGTTATGCAAGCTCAGTCACCCTAACTCTGAAGCCTTCTCATTTCATTCTTCTGAATACTTGGAGTCATTTAGAACTCAAGTCAGGTTTTCTTAAGGCTTTCCTGTGACAATCTCTTTGGAAAGAAACATTAATAATACCAAGAGGGTTAGTCTGCAAATTAAAGTGATTCAAGATTTGTGCAATAGAATTGGTGAGAACTTGATACACTTGAATCTAGAGAAGAAAAAAATTGAAGAATGAAAGAGTGACAATCCCCAAGCACCCAAAATCATTGCCAATTCACATTTCCCTCTCTTGGAAATTTATATTAGCAGAAAACAATGGTGGAAATCAACTTTTCCCTTTACAGCTATTTATAAAGATTGTGTTGTCATGTGAAGGAATATAAAATCAAACGTTTGGAATAAGCTTGGTCAACTAAGTAAAAAGAACATTTTGTTTTAAAAGGAAAAACCTTGGTTTTCTATGTGATTGCATACAGAAAATTACTGAGAAATTTACTCAGTACAAATGGCTGCCAGGAACTTGACTCTGTCAGACCTTAGTTTTAACACTATCGGGGGTTCTGGGGTTAAACAAGGAGCCAGCATTCCACCTGGCATCTACAGTACCTGAGGACAATGACACAATTGTGGTACATCAGTGGCTTTCACTAGGCCTGGGACCTTTGGGCCCAGTGACACTGTGAGGTGGGCAAAGAATGAGGGACTCTAAAACAGCATTTCACTGGCTGTTCTTTGTGTTGCTTGCTCATTTTTCTTCTAAGACTTAAAAGTATAAAAGAAATCAGTGTTTTAAATATTCAATAATTCTGAATGATCTTATCCCTCGGACCATTCAAATTAATTACGTCTGGCTGTACGTGAAGAATAGCTACAGAGGAGGAAGACAGCTGTTTTCTTTGATTGCTAGAGTCAGAAAAAAAAGAGACAGATTCAGATTTCACAAGACAATATTTACATTCATTGAATATAAATAAGGGAGACTGCTATAGAAATCAGTTGAATTTCATCCATCTATTCACTTATTATATATCAGTGAGGACTAACTATGTGGAAGGCATATGTGGAAGGCAAATGAATTTTAGACTGTCTATCAGCCTGGTGTGTATGGTAACCATACTGCAGAATAAATGCAATGATGGCGTCAAGGACAGGCTTATGTCAGAGTATGGAGGAGATGAACAAAATCCAGTTCTGCCCACAGGACACATACAGTTCAGTAACACTTATTTTGAGACCTACCACTTCCTGAAGATTAACAATGTACCTCTTGTAAGCACTGTGTGGAGTTAATTATGCTTTGTTTCTGGTCCTCCAAGCATCCATATGATGAATATAGTGTGATGTAATTTTCAGATGATGAAACTACAGGCAGTCACAGAGGCAGCTGGGTACAGGAAGCAACTGGGTAACACTTAGCAAGGTGAGCGAGGATCTGATATCTATGATACAGCCTAGGTTTATTGTTTTAAGTTGTGCCTCATGGGTCTGCTCGATGAGTTGGGGTCCTGAGAGATGAAAAGGGGTCTTTGGGGAAGACGAAATGGGGTCTCATGGGATGAGGTTTTGGGGTGACGGTCTGCGGAGTCACTCCACCCAGACTCCAGGGGTAGGTAGGGGTAGGTAGGACTGCTCTGCCGATGGAGACGCAGAACCCGTTTATTGCAGGGAGCACAGAAGCTTATATAGGGTATTCGGACCAATCATGGCCCCAAGGTTACAACCAATGAGGCACACTTTCCTGGGCATGCAGTTTATCAGTGTACAATGGGAAAAGAGGGAAGGGAGGGGTTGAAGGTATGGGGAGTGCTCCTACATAGGTTAACCCATTACATCCCATTGTCTCATTTATGGAACAACTAAAACCATAAATTGAGAAACAAATGTACCTGTGGTAACTTTGAAATAAATATTTATATTTTTAGAGTTCTATTCTTTTGAGAAAAGTAATAAGTGAATGATTAGTGATAATATTAATGACATTAATATTATTACTGGTAACAAATTATGCAGTAAGCCCTGGAATATGTGGAATATGACATTTTTAATGCATTTGTGCCAACTGAATTGAAAATTCACAAAACTGAAGGCTTGTAACTTAGCAGATCAACACTTTAGAAATCCCTAGTGGAAAAATTTCTCCAAGATTTCTTCTCCACCACCATCTCATATGGAATCTCACTTCACTTCTTGCCCCTAAGCTGCTCATTGCCCTTCCACATATAGTCACTTACCTTATTACTAAAGTCTGATGCCAGATGATATTTCTATTCTGAGGTGTTTTAATGACCCCCCCCCAAGGTATTATGTGAACTCTATGTGCTAAGAAACTCAAAAGGTATCTTTCTTTTTGCATGCCATATATTTGCAGGTAATGTATTCAGGGTATCAGTAAAAGAAGATCTAAATCCATTCTGTAAGTAAAAGATTTCTTATTCTGCTGCTGATATGCCCTGAGTGGGTCCCAGGTTGGTTGATATGGAAAACCCTCAATGACCAGTGGGGTGGGAGGGCTTGGTGCTTTCCTTGGTGGCCATATATTTTCTGTGTGCTGTGACTTTAAAAACATTGGGATGCAGTGCCCTAAATCATCTCATAAAATGTTGGGAGATAGGTGGTGGTGATACGTGTGAGAATTTATCCTGAGAGACTGATAGAAGGCAAATGGGAAAATGGGAACAGGTGAGAGGCCTGGAAAAGGTCAGAGATGTAATTGGTGACCTTGGGAGAATGAAGCCCTCTGGTACATCCAATGACCCAACCCTGGAACTCATTATCAAGCCCTGTTGGCAGCTGCACTGAGCCACAAATGTGAATGCAATACTTGTCAAGACCAAGACCATGTTAACTCATTGAAGATGCAAGGCAGGCATGGCACTATGAACTTGGTTCTTACTATAATCAGTTAATTATTTTGTGAGTTCTTATAATTCTCTGAGAAAAATAACCGGCATCAGAAGTACAGTATTCAACATTTTTTTGGTTACTGTATTTTTATGAACTGCAAGGAACTAATAGTGCTTTACAGAAACTATATAATGGTGTGTCAGCATTTTCAGTACAAACTTCCATTTCCTAAGGTATATGCATTCTGAAGAAATTTGCTTGAGGGTGAAACTTGGTATATGTCTGAGCCCCAACTGTCCGCACCTCATTTCAGAGGCACTTACAAATGAGTCCTTCATATTCTCTACATTTGGCATCTGGAATTTTTAGAAATTAAAAAAATGACTTTAATAGCAGGTGGTTTCTGAGCTTAATGTCAGCATACACAACTCTTAGAAAACTAGAGAGCTCAGACCTTCCAAAAATCCTGGTTTATAGATGCTGGTATGATAATATTGCATGTTAAAGGGAAAGGAAAAGAAGTTTAAGATGATGCCAGAAAATGTTGGTCGTTTCAGAATTTAGACTTCCTTCATCACTTTTTCTACCCCAAATCTCTCACCTGCCCTATTTCATGCAACTACCTCCTGGCTTTGTGTTAAAGACCAAGCAAATACATGTGGGCTTTGGGAGTGAGGCCTATTCCTGGATCACTAGAAAGGAAACCAAGAGTTTACCTTTGCTTCTTGAATCTTCATTGAAGGGACTGTGTTAAATGCTATTCAATACACAAAGCACATGGAAGAAAGAGACAAAGCCAAGAAAGTGCTGCCCTTGGAGGTAGTGCCCACATCAAGCTAGAAAACAAAATAAACTCACAAAACAACAGAAGCATGAAAGTCTAAGAATCCAATGCAAGAGGGTAGAAGAAGAGCTACTAGACAATCGTGGTTCTCAGAAGCAATATAGATAAAGATGTGTGGTCATTCTGCAAAGGAGCAGACGACTAAGCTTCAACCTCAGAATGGCCCAGGAACCAACAAGCATCAGGTCCAGAGCAGAATCCAATGCCTTTCATAGGAGCAGGAGCCTCTGCTGTCAGCCTTCTTGTCACATAGCTACCTAAGTGGTTATGAAGTGGGCAGCCCCCACTTGGGTATTTACCTAAACTTGGGGGGAACCAGTTTAGCTTGTTGGTTAAAAACATGGTCTTCGTAATCAATCAAGTATAAATTCAAGTCCAGTTTCTTTATAGTATTTGGCCTCGAGCAAGTTACTTAACCTCTTTGAGCCCTGATTCTTCATTTGAAAATAACAATAATAGTTCTTACTTATAGAGAAAACATGAGTATACAAAAAAAAAAAACAACCAAAAAACAGTGAACTCCTGATAGTTGTAATAAATAGCTATAATTTGGATGACCCATCTTCATGAAAGGAAAAGAGTCTCTAGTGTCCCAGCCTGCTGAGCACTATGATTCAGGGGTGGTGGTTCTGATGATACTGGGAGTAAATTATTAGGATAAGCAGCCTGGAATACAAAGGTTTTAACATCTTAGCTCTTATGTTTTATGAAACTTTACTTCTGAATCCCCAAAAGTAGATCAGTTTTCATAAAGATCCACTTACTTTTGTGTGAGTTTTAATATTTAAGACTCTCAGAATTCTCTCAAATACAACACATAGATATGCTAAATCTGAAATGTTGTATTTCAACACTTTAATTAAGAAAAGGCACAGAAGTCTGAAGAGCAGGGTATTAAAAAAAGACTCTTCTACCAATATCTTCTTGTGCAAACAGCTGATCATTTCTCACAAAGGCCATTCTGTAACAGGGAAGTCCTCTTAATTGAGGAGAAAATGAATAGAAAAGAAAGGAATTAATCTGTAAAACTGGTTCAAAGTAAAGATGACCAGGCAGAAACCCTGAAATGAATAAGGCTGAGTCAGTCCTTATGATCCTGGTAAGGAAAAGTATCTCTCAGACCATAATTATATGAGTTAGAGATACTGCAGTTCATGATGAAACTGCAATAGGATGGCATAAAAAGTGGTCAAATGGCAACCACACTAGAGAAAATGGTGTTTGAGTCTTGCTACTAAGTATCCCTGTGGAGATCAAAGCCTCTCTTTCAGTGGGGACTTCATCTTAGTAATTCCCAAATCAAGCGCCAAACCCTCCTAGAACCTAGAAAAGCTACCCTTTCTTTGTCTTTACCTTGGTTTTGGGAAATTCCATGAATTCTACTACTCTCAGTGAAGAGGTTTGTTGTTGTTATTGTTTTCCGGCAGTATGGAGGTTTTGAGGAAGAGGGTAGAGAAATGTGCACATTCTGAAGTTTGAACACTAATTGTTAAGCTTTGGGTATGATTATTTATGAAAGATACTTAGGGATAAGCTGTTTATCAGTTATCTACTATCATGTAATAAATGTACTAAGCATTTTGTATGTTGTTTATTATTTCACACATCTGGTTATCTTATAGTGTGCTAGATGAGCATCATTCTAAATTCTAGGGATTCAATAGTGAACATATTTTAATACTCACAGCAACCCCATAAGGAACCTGAGATCTCAAGAGTTTAAGGCAAGAATTCACACTGTCTCTTATTGGCCGAGACAACATCACAAGCCACTGTTCCATAAAGCACCAAAGAAATTGTAGCTATTGAGCTTTTTTAATACAAAGATTATATAGTAATCTGTTTCATTCCCCACCAGGCCTATCATAGTGCTGAGTTATACGTCCTATCGAGTACTAGACTTATAAGATGCTTATAAGAAGAAACTAAGGAAGTTCCAAGATTTTAGTACTCAAAGATTTTCTGGATGACAATGAGATTTTGGAAGCTGACTCATTGTTGTAGATCAACCACATTACTATTTCAGACATTAAACATGTGATCATTTTTTTAGAAATTTTTATATGAAAATGTTTGAAGATAAGACATATTTAATAGAATGTATCACATACATGTAGAATCAACGTAATTTGCTGTAGAGAACAGTGGGATCCTTGGGATGGTGAGACACCCCAAGAGTACTGATGAGTTTTGTCACTGTCTTCAGTGAGAATCTATTGTTTTCTCTACAAGACTTCAAGTAGCCATTTGGTGGAATGAAGCTCATAGGGTAGATGATGTTGTGATGGGTAAGGCAACCTTTGGAATGACTTGTGGCATGTCAATTACTTGTCCTCGCAGTTCAATCAAAAGGCCAGAGATTGAGTCAGCTGCTGAGTGGGGGATAATTCATGCAAGGGATACACAATTACCTTTGTTAGGGTACCACTTCAGTTTGTTATGTGTGCTCATTTCTTATTTTATTTCAGTTAATAAATTTCACCTAATTGAAATCACATGATTCCCCAATTCAAATAAGGGTAATCAAAAATAATTGTTGGCCTCTAATGGCTATTCCTTTACTATTATACCTCTAGATAACAATCTAGGGCAAATGTGCATGTGACAATTGCTGACTGTATCGGCTGGCCTTCTCACCTCATTTTGTGAAGGGAATAATTTCATGTTCAATGAAAGTTGTTTCAAGCACCTCTCTGGAAATTGACCATATTTTTACCAAATGTTTATCATTTTTCCTACCAAGTCTTCCTCCTAGGTGTCCCCTTTTCTCCAGTTGGTACCCAAATACCAGCCTTCTTTTTATCATTTCCTGTGAGCTTTCTCTAAACTTCTCTTTCTCTGTCTCAGAATCAAACTGCCAGATGAGAACATTGGACAGTGGAATTGGAACCTTCCCACTCCCAGAGTCGGGAAATCGCTCAATGGGACGGTACATATGCCCGCCAGACTCCCCGGAGGATCCCGACCCCCTCCTGTCTCTCCAGCTAGCTCCTTCCACAGCTTCTTCCATCAGAGCCCAAACCCTTGAACGCGAAGTGCCTTCCTCTGCAGACAGCCAACGTACCACAAAAACAGCCATTGTTCATTCCATATCTGACCCCATCATGACAGCCAGAGGCATGCGAACTCAGAGTCGCCTTCCCAAACTAGTCTCTTCAGGTATGATGCCAAATGCCTTTCGAGTGAGAAATTTCCCACCCACAGTAATGCAGTTCCTGACAAAAATGGAAAATTACCTACCTGGGGACTAGAAAATCAATGACCTCTGCTCTATGGAAAAGTGGATTTGTGAAAATCCTGTATGTCCTCCACCAAAAAGTGAAACTGTGTATGAGGTATTATCAACACATGGCATTATGTTAAGGTGTGCACACACATAAAAGGAAACAACCATGTAAGCACCAGTATATGAATACATAAATTGATTAAAGAAAAACACCATACAACATACTTTCGTGAGATTTTATCCTATAAAACTTTAACTCTGAATATAGACCAATTTAGGCCCAAGGCATAAATGTAGCTGAAATGTTGTTTGCCCTCTAACTAGAAACCATATGTCTTCTGATGTATTCCTAGCCTGTTCATATATATTTATATGTTGAACTATAAAAGACTTAGTTGGATACATCAGCAATAGATTGTGCATTAACTGCACAGGAAAGCAGCAAGCTTTCCCATTGAGAAGTACTACCTTTCTTTGCAGTCAATTGAAATAAGCTTTTATGATTAAAGGCAGGACCAGGCTAAGGGTCAAAGTTTTTTCATTGTTCCCTCAAGATTAAAAATATTTATTGCAGGCCAGGGTGACACTAAATAATTTTTAATGTGCATGGCTTCTGTTGCTCTGATGACACGCATAAGCATGCGAGCTAGAACTCTGAATCCAACACTTCCATTTGCGAAGGTGATTAGAAAGGAGCTGCAGGTCCAGATTATACTATTGGTTTCTGAGAAATTAGAAAAGAAGGCTTTTAATTAAACATCTTTGAAGGAATGCGTTGAGCTATTTCCATGGCTGAGTTCTTCCTTCATGCAGTAATACCAACTGCCGGGGATGTTTCATCACAGACTTCTGCCCATTCCAAGCCAAGGATGTGTTCTTTAAAGGCTGTAATGCATATTATTTTTGAAATAACTGCATTGTTAATTAATGACACTGCCTCCAGAGACTCAGGGGCGAAATCTTAGTTATAGATTATGTGCTTTATGCCTGAATAGTTACATGTGTGACCTCAATTCAGCAGCGGGCTGCTGAGTAGACGCCGTGATTAAACACTGTCATTATAACAAATTGAATAGAAACCTCAAGCCTTGAATTGCTTCATAAGAAGGGGATAGGAAGGAGATTGTTCTGATCTTGCTGCTAATATTCACTGCACCAGATTTCTAAGGTTTTTGTCTTAATTAAATTGTCATGAAGAGTTGTATAAAAGTAGTATATGATAGAGAGAAAAGTGAGCACACACAGCAGGATATTTTGGGGTCACCCATCGTGAAGTTTCCTGCCCACTGCATGACATCTGTGATCCAGAGAAGAGGCAGGGCTGGCTTTCCAATAGCTCTTTTCTCAGTGGCCATTTGTTATTCAGGTGAAAAATTTAGGGAGTGGAGAGCTAGATGGGACAAAAGGAAAATGGGATTAGACCTGCTTGTGTGCAGTCACTTCCTGTTTAACCAATACATTTGAATTGGTTTTTCTCTTAACCCATAACAAAAATGGAAGTAACTGTACCAATCTCACAGTGCTGATGAAAACACAATTACTTTGCTTCTCCTCACAAGCAAAATGCTGTGGAGAGGCTGTCACAGCATGTCCTGCTGATAATCGTTGAGGCTGGAGGATAATAACAGCAATTCTCCTTTCTGGCATGACAAAGGAATACACTCCGCAGGTTAATCTGCTGTTATGGGTAATGGAGAAACCTCTTAAAATCATTCTCTGCTAATTACACCCTTGCTACTCAAAGTGTAGTCCACGGACCAGCATCATTGGCATCACCAGGGAGCTGGTCAGAAATGTAGATACTCAGAACCTGCACCTACCGAATCAGTTCCTGCAGTTTAACAAAAACTCAATAATGTGTGTGCACATTAAACCCATTAAAATTTGAGAAGTTGGGCTGGGATTGTAGCTCAGTGGTAGAGCACTTGCCTCACATGCGTAAGGCACTGGGTTCGATCCTCAGCACCACATAAAAATAAATAAATAAAGATATTGTGTCCATCTACAACTTAAGAAAAAGAAAAAAAAAATCTTGAGAAGTACTGTCCTGATAGATCTTTAAGGGACTCTGAGCAAAGTTTCCTAGATCACATTATTCAAAATGACCTTAGAAGGTATTCTAAGAAAATAAGGGTTTCCTGATCAATTATATTTGGGCAAGGCTGCAAATTGGAATCATTTCTTTGAAAGCTGTGACAATACCCATTAGTAGAGTGAAAGCTCTTAAAAGTTCTCCAAAAATCTGTTATTTGATTAATAGGATTATTTAAAGGGTTATACTCAGTGTCTCCCAAATGTTTTGTCTGCTAAAGCTTTTTAACATGAAGAATCTTCACATTTTGTTAAAACATTGAGTCCAAGGACAGTTTGTCTTAAGGTCTCCAAGGTGAGCATTTTCCATGGATTATGTACACATAATTATGCACATATTTTGGGTAGCACAGACTTGTAAGGGAAGAATGGCAGGAAACCCAGACTTCACTCTATCCAGACCTTTTTATTATGTCTGAATGTCTGTCCTCTCACCAGAAACTTGTGAAAGGTTGATGGAAGCTGGCTTGTGATTTAATATGCTTTTCCTCATTTAGGAAGAAGCAGTTTCCAAAAGCAGAATGAAGCAGGGCCAACACCTCAGACTTGCTCATCATTCAAATATGCTGAAGACACCATGGCAGGCCAGCTACTTCCAGGCTGGGGAGGTGAGGATGCTGCCACTGAGACCCAGGTATGTGGGTGGCTGAGGGAAGGGTGCCATCTTCCCTCAGCAACCTTAAACACTTTGGTGATAGATATAATTTTAAATCAAATTTGTTGTTGGCTCACCGAGTATAAACCAAGATCCAAGGCTTAGCCTTTTCCATGAATTATTATTTATTAAGGAACACCATGGGTTCTTGGCACACTTTATCCTGAAGAGTTCAAGGTGGCATCTGATGTGCACCCAGATTCTTGGGGCATGCATGCTCACCCCTTGTCTGACATTGTGGAATAAGCATTCACGCTCATGAGCTACTAGGGCATCATTTGGAATGTTCTCCTTTTTTCATTATCTCAAAAGTTACTTTGGCCTTCACCTTGCTTCTATAAAATAGGAAAGCAGGTATAATTGTGTTACTTTGGGGACTAAGAAACCAAAGCTTAGAGTGGTTAAATGACTTGGCAGGGTCGGTGAGACCTGTGTTTCTCCAGTCCTCATCATTTTTGACATGTCTTCTTTATTCACCAGAGTTAGGAGACCCAGGCCTCTTAACATTTGATTGGATCCAGAGGTGTTCACAACTCTGGGAGTCTTTGTTCTTCCCATGGGAGTTGTTTGGTATTCTTTCCTGTTCACCCTTCCAAATGGTTACTTTATGTCCAGCCTATTCACTATTTCTCAACTCATACTGTGGCTGGCCCACTGCAGAGTCTTTAGTAGTTCTTGGCAGTGAGAAGGATGGACAAAGAACTTCTGGATCAATTACCAGAGCTTCCTGGCCCTTCCTTGACCTTCCCCACTTCTGCTGCCTTTGGCTCTCCCAATCAAGACAATCTTCCAGCATCAAAAGAATCTTACTTTATGGTTGCTAGAGTTTTTGCCCAACTATGATGAAGAACTGCCAAGATTTGCCCACAGCTGAGATCTCCCACCCCCAGTGTAGCTGAGCCTTCTTTCAGTCTTGAGCACCTCAGTATGGGACTAAGAGATGGACAAGTAGGCGGAAGAGATTTTCTGGACTCACAGCCTCAACTTACAGTGGAGGGCACCAACTTCAGAGACATGTGGGATCAAGTTTAGGGTCCAAGGGAAAGTCAATGTGCACTAGAGGCTGGAACTGGGCCTCTGAATTTCTTGTCTAGGTATCAGAATGGCTGACTCCATAGGAACTGGCTGCAAGGGGCAAAAGTAAAGCTGTTATATTTTAGCATGCCTCAAGTTAAACACAAAACTGCTAGGGCTCCTACACTTTACCTTTCTTTTGGTGGCAGGAGGAAGGGCTTCTGATGTAGTGGATCTCAAACTCGAGCTGATCAGAATCACCTAGAGGGCTGCACATCCTGCTGCCCCCACCTGATTTGATATGTGTGAAGGCTCAGACATTGCTAATGCTTTCCCAGGTGCTGCTTCTGCTCCTGCCAGTCCACTGAACACACTTTGCAAAGCATTGCTACCACTGTTGTCACAAAGGACCCTGTGCTTGCTTTGGGAACTGGAAAATTAAGAATAGCATAGAAGATACTCAGAGTTGGAGGGAGAAACCAGTTCAGAGCCAACAATTTGATGGTGATGGCAAAGGGGTTCAAGTAAGTCCAAGAAAGTAAAAATAAAGTTACTGAGCGCTGGACCAGTCCTCTGCCCTCTAGATGTCATGGCCAGGCTCTGCTCACACAGTGTGCACATCTACAAGCACCTCTCAGAGTCCCCTTCCTCTTGTCCTGCACTTGCTTTGCTCACTGGCAATCCTGCCTTGACTAATATGAGTCACCACTGTGGCTTGGAGGAAACTTAGAACCTTGCTTCACTGCCAGGTAGGGAAAGCTGGAATCAAGATGAGGCTTTATATGCCCAGTACCCAGCTCAGTGCCTGGTTCAATTAGTGTTTGTTTAATGAAGGGATGAAGGAATGTCTCATCTTATTCAGAAAGTATTCCTGGAGTCTTTTTGAAACGCCAGATACAGGGTCCCCTGGGAACTACAGTCAGTAAATTTGGCATCATCCATGGACATCATTACTGTCAGATGACCAATATCTCCAGTATTGAGCTCTGCACCGTTTGAACCTAGCACATGGATTAGCCTAGAGTAGGCATGTAATGAAAACCTGTTGAATGAGAGGGTAAATGAGTAAATGAGTGAAGGAATACAAGAAATAAATGAATGCTTGAATTTGGAACCCCAGCTGAGAGGACTTGCATCCCAAAATGCACTATTGTAATTCCTAACCAAATGACATCCTCTCAAACAAACTTTAGGGACCTATTCCATGCATCTGTACCTTAACTGTCTCCAAGGATAGGTGAGAAATTATAGGCTCTAGCTCTAATGAAGCAGTCTGCAAATGAAAGAGGGTCCCTCACACCCATGGCTCAACCCACAGCAGTTGCAATACTGTGTTCAGTATTCTATTTGTGTGTACAGAGAAAAAAAAGACTATTCCTATAGTACCAACCACTTAAGCAATTGCTGAACACAGAGTCACTGCCACACCAGTGACATCCTGGGGTACCAGGCTGTGTACTCTAGAGTAGGTGAACGAGTAAATGAATGAGTAAATTAGGCTAAGTCCCTTAAACCTAAACCATCTGTGGATTGGAACAGAGAATTACATAGAGTGAGCATTTGCTTTCTTTCCTGAAGGTTACCTTCTTTTGGGGGGGTAGAATAAAGTTATAAGTTAGGCAAACATTTATTCTTTGGTTCCCATGGTTCACGTTTTTAATACTTTCTGATATTTAAACACCCATGATGAGATTGGTTAACTAAATAAGCTATTAGGCTTGAAACAGCAGCTCCTAATAGGCACTTGAGAAAAATAAGATCCTACAGAGAAGTGTACAAAATTCAGAGTGAGTGACCATGGGGATCTGCCTTAGCCAAGGACAGTGGCAGAGTGCCTTGCATGGCTTCATTATTGCAGCCCCGCTTCTGCAGCCCTGGTAATTGAAGGGACTGTACCAGCTCCATTGCAAGCAGGAAAACTAGCAAACCTGAATTGGGTAGAGGGTGGGCTGGGCACAGGAATGGAATGGTGCCATAGAGGTGGCAAAATAGGACCTGGTCTTACATCTTGAACAGATGGTCTGCCCCAGTTTGATTTGTGTGAATGATCTTACCAGCTTCTTATTACTCGTTCAGGACAAGGTACCCAGAAAGTATACATACTCTGTCAGCAATAGCAGTTTAGTGAGAGTGGCCCGGACTATGAAAATAATGTTTTGAGCTGCAAGGGGAAAATTAGGGAAGGTGGTGCAAAGCACCATCCAGTTAACACACCTGAGCACCTCAGACATTCAGGCTCCTCTCTCTGGGAAGCTGCTGAGTATGCCTTTCACTGTGCTTAGACCCTACACCTCTTGATTTTACATTTTAGTTCCATGTCTGTCCCAAGATCTGATTTTTTTTGTATGTAGAGAAGATTGTCTATGTGCATCAACTTGTGTCCTGGTATAATCTTCATGACATTGTGGTGCAGTCTGTAAGGATTTTATTTGCAGATCTGGTACCTCTAAAATAGCTTCCAATTGAGTTATCTCAATAATGAAGGAAAGACTATAAAGATTACTTTGTTCTAAATTACATACTTTGGCAAGTTGAATCATCCAGTGAGCCATGGATGGAGTTCCTCACCCCTCGGTTGCCCATTCAAGAAAGATTTTTATCTCTAATTTTTTTGTTGCTGACCAAATATTTGTTGAAGGCCTCTTGGGGCCAGCTTTCCAGAGATGGGTAAATGGACAAAGATCCCTGCCAGACAGTTGTCAATAGTTATAACAAATAGTATGTGCATACATTTTGTTCAAAGGAGAAAAGTGCAATGGAAAAGACAGTTAAAACAGAGTGAGGGGTAGGGGAGAGCTGAGGTTGAGGAGGTGCTAAAACTATAATAGAAGTATCAGAATAGGCATAAGTGGGATGTGACTTTGGAGCAGGGCCAATAGAAAATAAAAGGTAAGCCAGCAGGGTATCTGGAGCAAAGCATTCCCACAGGAGGAACAGCCGGTGCCCAAGCCAGCAGCAGAAGCAGGGGACAATTGTGGCTATAGCAGGCAGAACAAGCCAGTCAACTGACAAGATGAGTTCAGATGGGTAAGGGGACCAGAAATCATGGAACTTTCTGGTCTGGGAGATAACACACAAGAACTCTGGACATCTCTAAGCACAAGAATGGTGTGATCTGAGATGTTTTAAAAGGATCATTCTGCCATATTGAGGAGACTGAGGAAGTAAGATCAACTAAGGGGTGGTTATAGTTGTCTAGGCAGGAGATTTTAATGACTTGGACCAGGCTTGGTGCCATCTGTGAAGTGAGAGGAGCTGACTGATAGAGCTCACTGAAATGATGGAAATGCTCTACATCTGCCTTGGCTACTATACACATGAAACATCACCATTGCAAATAAGAAACTGGGGGGCGGGGGGCATATTCAATTCTTCTTCAGTTTTCCTAAGAGTTCCTATTTGAACCATTTCTTATTGCCCTCTCTTTAAGTTTTTAATTTTAATTTAATTTATATATAAATAATAATCTAGTTTAATTTAAATATAAATAGTCAAATGGAGCTCATTGCACAAGGGCTGAGCATGGCCTGATTTAATTAAGAATTCAACAGGATTGAGTGTTAGAGTGGAGGTTGCAGCCAAAGAACAGGTGAATCAACAATGACTCCCAGGGTTGGATCTTTGAAAGGCCAGAGTTACCAGAGACTAACAGACAGAAGGCTGAGCTCATGCGGACTTCCGTTAGACAAGATAAGTTCCAGGTGCTGTGAAGTTCCAGGAGGTGGTGAGTGGCAGTTGACCTGTGAGTGTGGAGTTGAGCAGACCAGATCAGGCTGGATATGTGAATCTGATTGTCTTCAGGATGCAGAAAGCATTTGTAAGCTTGGGATGAAATGAGATGAGGAGTAGAGAGAGAGCCATGTCCTTCCACCCTAGAGGTCAGGAAGAAGGGAGGACCCGGCAAAGGAGACTGAACAGGAGCAGCAGAGACTGAGAGAGGAGAGCTGGGGGAGTGAGTGTGATGTCTTAGAAGCCAAGAAAAATCAATCAGCCTTCCATAACCACAGGTTCTGCATCCACAGATTTAACCAACCATGGATTGAAAATATTTGGAAAAGATTACATCTGTACTGAACACATACAGACTTTTCCTTCTGTTGTTAGTCCCTGAACAGTACTGTATAACAACTATTTACATAGCATTTACATTGTATTATGTATTATAAGTCATCTAGAGAAGATTTAAAGTATACAGGAGGACGTGCATTGGTTATAACCAAATACTATGCCATTTATATAAAGGTCTTGAGCATTCACTAGGGGTCTTGGAATCAATCCCCAGCAGATACCAAGGGACTACTTTATGTCAAGGAGGAGTTGTGTGATTCTGTATGATCCTTGCTACTAAAAAGAGGGACACAGTCATCAAATTTGATCCTCTCACTCTGGCAGTAGTGTTCCAGTGGTTGTGGACAAAAGAATTAGAAATGAAGGATACTGGATGATCTGAAGGCAATTTGAAAATGTCCTGGGAAAGGATTCAGACCAAGACACATTCTCTGAGTTCAATGAAAGAGTATGTGGGTTTGAGAGGACTTGCCTGAGGGTTCGGATTTTAACATAGCTTGTTAAAACGAACTGTGCAGAGCAGTTAAAGAAGCAGCATTTGGTTCTGACTATGGGTCCAAGTGAATGGAAAACATTCTCCATGAACTACTTTTTAATCTCTCTGCAAAATGAAGTGAATTTCCAGCCTGAATTTTTTTCTCTATATATTCACTTCACTCATCCTGTTCTCTCCAATCACAGCACCCTCACCCTTTGAAAGGAGCAGGCTTATTTTATTCTAGTACTTTAACTTCTGGGCAAATATAGCTTCCTGGGACAAGGTGCTGAAGTCCCCTAAGCAGTACCGCTAGCAAGACAATCCTGCCCTCCACCATGTTGCTTGCCCTCTGCCTTCAAAAGTGTGCTTGTGGCTGGAGACCTGTCACTTACACACTCAGACAAACCATGCCCATCAGCCTGGCTGATGCTGGTGCTGCCAGGAAGGGAGGATATTGTATGCAGACAGCTGGCACAGCTGTGGCTGTGCACCAGCTTCTAACAAACCCTAGGAAGGGACACTCAGGGTGGACACAGCATCATTAACTGTCTAAATGTTGGGAAAGGTGATATAAAAATAAAAAATAGAAACAACTGAAAAATGAAATGAGAACATGCCTTGATTAGCTGGTGGGGATTTTGTTCCACCAAGTCACAGTTGTTCCTTGCTTTCATCATGTGTCTAGGAAAGCAAGACTCATTATCCTAACCCTGGCTCTTTAAGTAACAAATGTTTGCAATGGAAGTCTCCACCCTGCAGAATGGAATTTGCCAGTAGACCTTGAAGCCTTATTGGATGTTCCTCATGACAGTTGCACTTTCTGGGCCACCCCCTTTTTTCTTGGCTCTCTGGAACTTCCCATGGGCAGGAAGAGGACACTTGGTAGGGGCAATCTGTCCTCCTAAGCTACCTGAACCCTCTGACCACCCCCTTCCATAAAAGCCTGCTCAATCCCTGGCCACTGTCAACTGCCAGTCACAGTGTGGCTTGGAGGCTGTGCCTTAAAGACAGAGAGGTCTGTGGACTGTGCTCTATTCCTTGGCTTTCCATTGCTTCTTTGCATCACACTGAATGTGACAAAAAAAACCTATTTTCCAGAACCCTGCCTGTGGGCTCATAAACCACCAAAATAAATGTACCTCTTTTCTTTAAGGTTAGTTTCTTTAGCTTGATTTTGAAAAATGCTTGAAGAGTCCAAGTTGCTAGTGTAGAGTCAGCTCAAGAACAGGATTTAAGAGTTGGGTAGGTGGCCCAGCAGTTGAGGACGTGAACGGAAATAATTTGGTAGCTTTGTTTCCACAGAGCTACCCATTCTAATTTGCCAAGCTGGGCAAAACAAATATTCCTGCCCCTTTCCTTCAAGCAAGGCCTTGGAGAAAGCACAGAAGGAGACAGAGGAGAGAAGCAGAAGGAGAGTGCAAACCAGTGGCCAGATGTAGACTGAAGGGAAGATCCAGTGGAATTGTAGCCCTGAATCCAGTCCTTGGATGAAGGGAGTCAGGAGGGGAATCTCACCCCTGGCTGAGCCCCCTGGATCTAGCTGGTTAAGACAAACATATAGATCAGCGTCTCAACCTAAACAAAAGCTAAGAAGGGTGCAGTGGGGGATGGGGGGGGAGATAATGAGTCAGAGGGTTATCATGAGTTTTCTGGGGTAGGAGTGCACTTCTCTTAGGATGAAGAAAAACCTTCCTTTAATCCTTATATGGCCCCTTTCTTGTCTGAATCCAAAGTGGCTGGGAGCAAGATGGTGTTGGTGGGTAGAAATTTCACTAGGGTAAAGCATTACAAAGCATGGAAATGAGTCTGGGGTGAAAAGTAAGTCAACGTGGCCCTCTCTGGGTGCCATGAAAAACTAAAAATGGTTTGCCTTGGTTCTGTTCTGCACCCTGATTTGCAGCAGCGGCAGAGGGTCAGGATGTCTGTGTGGTTCGGTGGGTACATTATCTGAAGTGAATACTGGTTTACAGAATGGGTGGTTTTCCTCATAGATTTGATAGGGGTGTTTGCCTGGTGACCAAACCTCTTTTTTCCCCTCAAGAAATCTTCCTTACTTCCTAGGTTCTTTATCTTAACTGAATGTCTCATCATTCTTATAGGAATACCAACTAGGAAGTCATTAGTTGTCCTTGACACATTCTGTCTGTCCCAAAGCCTTTCCTTCCAAATACCTCTCAAATCTGCACCTCCTCCAGCTCCTCGACCACTACCTCAGTCCATGCCCTTGGCTGGTTTACACAACCAAGGGCATGGACTGTCTCCCTCTGCCCCTTGCCCTAGTCATCCATTGCCAGGCTCATCCACTTCAAGTGTGTCACCCACGCTGCCACCTAAGTGCCTTGCTAAAATGCAAAACCCCATCACATTATTCCTTTGCTTAAAACCCTTCAGTGATTCTCCAGCAACCACGAAGTTCCATCTTCTATCTGTATACTTTCTAACTCATCAATTTCCTATATTAAATATGTATAGCAGGTGACGGCCAGGTTATTCTTTTGCCCGGATTTGAGAGTAGTTTGCCTCTTAGCATTAGGAGCAAGACAATATAGAGCTGAATCCCCGCATTTGCATAAAAATTTGTTCATTTATGAGGACTGCTTGGTTAAGTATATTTTCTGTGCTGTTTTGGTGGAATCAATAGTATGTTTATTCTTCACTGAACTCACTTATACTCTTAATACTGCACACACTTGAATCATTCAAATTCTAGTCTACTGAAGCCAATGTACCTACTTCTACTGACAAGCCTATTGTTAAAGGCCAGCTGTCTTTCCATTTAAATTTTACACATTCAGGGGCTGAGATTGTGGCTCAGTGGTAGAGCACTTGCCTTGCCTGCTTGAGGCACTGGGTTCGATCCTCAGTACCACATAAAAAATAAATTAATTAATTAAATTTTTAACATTTATTCGTCATGAGAAGCTTATAAACAGACATTTTATCTTGATTTACAGATGAGGAAACTGAGTGCCATCAAGCTAACAGTAACTTGCTAAAGGTTCACGAAGTTAAATTTACTTAATGGAATCTAAAACGACTTAGGTGCCTGTGACACTTTAGAAAAAAAAAGTGTCTTTTGTCTCATCAGCAAGCTTTGTGTAACATCTGATGCCAAATAAAACCTGTTTCTTGAATAAATGAATGTCTCGCTCATAAGCCATATTCACTAATGCTGATTTAAGGTATACTTTGTAATGAGGTTCTGAGTTGTCACTATAAAAATAGTACTTTTTGCACATGTTAAAATTTAAAAAGTGTCATTTTGAAAAATTAGAAAAGAAGGAAAGAATGAAAGAAAGAATATTCAATCTTTCTTACAAAACCCACAAATCCTGCCTTGCTTGGCTTTGCCTCTTAAGCTTGTATTTTTGTTTTGTTTTGTTTTGTTGGTTTTTTTTGGTTTTTGGTTTTTGGTTGTCCAATTTCCTGTCTTAAACTTTATGCATCATTAAAAGGCCTGCTGTGTTGTGAGCACAGGCTGCCCTTAAACTCCTGTGCCTTTGCTCCTGTGGTCCTGTCTCCATAGAATGATTTTCCTATGAATCCTCTTCTCTAACCTTTCACCCAAGCCCTATTCAATCTTTAGAGTTCAGTTCAGACTTTTACTTCTGCAGGAGAGTCCTTCCCCAGCTACACCCATGGCCCAGTCACTCCTCATCAATTTTCCTGTAAGATCTTGCACTTATTTTTGTCACTTTCCACTTGATATTGTGCTTATTTCTTTACGTGTTCAACTTTCTCATTAGATTTGCGATTGCTTCATATTCGTGATCTGAACTTAGCACAGGGCATAGTACATCATGCATAACTTAATAAATGTGTGCTAAATAAAAAATCACTATGCTGATCAAGGCCTTGGTTAGCCTCTTGTGCATAGTTATTACCCATTTGAGCTTTTCCTTGTCTAGAGAAAGACCCAGAACAGTTGAACTGTAGAGAAAAATACAGTAAAGACATTTCTACTTCTCTGAGGCTTGTGCTGGAGAAAAAGATGAATCCAAGTTTCCAGTTTTCCTTAAGGATGTGGAATTTTGGCTTATTCTTTGAGGCTGAGTCTGTGATGCAGAATTTTAAGTTGCTCTTTCAGGATGAGTCTTCATGGAGGCTGTTGGAGGCATATCAGAATTATCTTGTTTTATTTTAGTAGTCCTGTGCCTCCTGGATTGATTTTCATAGTCTTTGCCCCAATTTGGGAATTATTGTCCCAGAGAACCGCTCTTATTCATTAATGTATATCATACTCCTGAGTTGAAGAGAAATAGAGATTGAGAACCTTTTCTAGTCTAGTATTCCTTCTTTGAGGGTCTACAGGTAGAACTGGTCGATAGGTTAAGAGGACTGGAAGAACGAGAAAGCTAGGGAGACTTGACCTCTAAACTAGTTTATTTGGTTTATTCAACAATTACTATGTCTGACCATTGCTAGGCACTAGGGTGTAGGGACAGGTTAATAAGATAGCCCCACTCGCTATTTTCTCATAAGCAAACATACAGACATGAAGTAGATAATCTGAGAGTAGAGATAATCAAAAACCTAAAACCATCATGCATGACTGCTCATGGCCATACCCTTGGCTGCTCTGAGTGACGAACCAGAATTCCTAGTGCTTTTTGGCTTTCATAAAATTACTTCTCCAAAGAAAACTCAAAGGATATACAGCTCACCACAATATGGGGCTCTCTTTCAAAAGGGCCCCCCTCCTAAAGTCTCAGACTCTCCAATGCTGTGGTCAGGTGAAATATGCAAAGCTTTGCAGCTGGGGTTCCACGGCCACCTGATGATGCTCATCTAATCAAGCCCCAATTTCCCAAACAAGAAGTACATTTTCTTCATTTGACGGTAATTACATTCAACTAATTACAAAGAGCCGGGGCAGTTGAGTTAAAAACAATTGGTTTTGCAGTAATTAGAAAAATGCGAGGAAATGATGACTGTGGAACAATATTGAAAGGGACGCTGAGGGATGGCAGCTCCAGCTCCTGGTTAATTCTTCTGCTCGAATATTTAGAGATTCACAACTAATTATGCAGAGATGATGAATTTTAAAAATGCTGCCATCCTGCTTTCTCAAGGCCAAGGACTCTGGCTATTAATAGAGCAATCAGATTTTGCTATATTATAGAGAATTCACACGAAGTTGCATCTATTTTAAAGCGTTCATCTGGCACATTCCTTAAAGATGACAAATCTCTGTAATGTGCAAAATCAGCATTGGGTTAAACTAAATCCAAACTCATTATAATCACTCTGAGTTCCCCCAGAGAAATCTATTGTTTAAAATGGACATTACAGGTAAGAGTTACCTTTACTCCTTCCTGAAATTTCTCTCCTATTGGGTCATTTTTAAGATTTGCTTTATTTTTGACAAGCCCATCCCAGCTTGAGGTGAATGGACATATGCACTGGAACACAAGGGATTTGTCTCCAAGCATTAAACTTTTCTGGATGACAAATGGAAAGTATTGACCATGACAAGCAGGCTGCTCTGAGACCCTTGCTGGAACCCAGGGTCTCAAATTTCTCTCTGTCACTGTTTATCCATCATCAGAAAATCCACAGCCTTTTTGGCTGTTCACATGGGATTTGCACTGTGCTGAAGTTCAGGGTTCCTAGTGAGGAGAAGTGTCATGCATAATAGCAACAGAAACAAAAACCCAAGTAGCTTCTCAAAACCACGTGGTCGAAAGCTAAGCATCAGAAAGAATCCACTGTGCCCTCAGACAGGCTTGAAAGGGGAAGCTGCAATGTGACCTGCATTTAATTATTTAAACTGCATATTGTGAGGCCCTTAAGAAAGCAAATGTCATGATGGACAGAATGAGTTTACCCTCCTGTCGAAAGAGCAGTGTGCCGTGGCGAGGCCGTCGCTCAATTAAATTGGACTGCGGGATACAGAAGAGATGGAGGCCAAGCCTGGGGACCCTAATGAGACATTTTGGAGTGAAGAGATGCCCCCCTCAGAGTTTGTCACCCTTTGATGGATGTTCTCCCCACACCATTGCATGCATCCCCAGTGTTAAACACCCCTTGAATTCAAACATGTTGCATACAGACCAGAACGTTTAAAAAGGAGCTTGCAAAAGTGGAATTTCAAAGTAAAAAGCAAATCCTTGGTTGATGTGGAATAGGTGAGGGAGGGGGCAAATTATACTTAATGTCATGCAAATTAGCAGTCTTTGGCTGCCAGACCTGAAAGAAAACCAAGCAATGGATCTGAAACCAAAGAAGGAAGTAACAAATAGGTTGCTGTTTCATTTGTGAAAAATGTGTGTCTCCCTCAGCTGCCTGTGGGGAAGCAAAATAAAGTGTAAGTTGGTAGTGGGTGGCCAAGAGTGGTTTCCAAGGACCCTGATATTTATGCAGCACCATATGCATGTTTGAGGATGACTTTTTTGTAAAGGGACACCCCAATCTGAGTCTATATCAAGAGGTCACGCTTGATCAGCAAGCCAATGTGATTGTGCCCGCTCCCCAGAAGACATTTTTGCAGTATCTTGAGATGCTTGGGGTCATCATAACTCTGAGGGAGCAGGGGCTACTCTCTGGCATGTGGAACCCAGGGATGCTGTCAAACATCTTACAATGCATAGGACAGCCCCCAGCAGCAAAGCGTAATCTGGCACAAAATGTCAATAGTGACAAGAAGCCAAGAGAAGGTTAACCTTTGAGTATGGGAAATGTTCATTAGGATGGAGAAGTTGTCAAATGTTTGTGTCAAAATATGACAGCAACCACAGACCCCTGCATGCCCAGCAGGTGCACCAGGCCCTGCTCAGCTATCTAAATTGATGGTTAAGATGTACTTCTTCCAAAAAGCTTTGACAAGGAAGTTCATGCTCATGTCTGGCCTTGCAGACGTGGCTGTTGAACCAGTTTGTTCCTTGTTCCTTTGTCAGAAGGTGTTAGGAAGGTGCCGACTGTCAAGTGATAACAGAGCACAGGCTATTTGAGATTTCTTCACATTAAGACCCTTATTAGTATTTCAGTTCTGTCTTTCTTAGAGAACATGTGCCCTGAGGAGGCAGAAATCCTTTACAGACTTGAAAGTTACTTGAGGACAGTTAATCCTCACACTTCTCTGGTAAGGCAGATAAATTGCAATTAGATGAAAAATGGAGGAAAAAATATAGTCAACAGGTGTTTGGGTTTCCTTTGGGACTGTAAAATTTCATATTTGGCTTAAAAGCACATAGTGACATTTGGAAAGAGTCCCTTGCCAGAAATGTTCTCACTGATGGTTAAGACAAGGAAGATTAACCGTAATCTCAGGAATAAAATATAGAGGTAAATAGAAGGAGTTGTCTTGAAGAAGTGGGGGAGGTGAGGTAAAGAAAGAGTTCAGTGTTCAGAAACAAATCATTCTAAACATAATTATACTGTGCAAGAAAGCAATATGCAAACCTTAAGGTGTTGGGGGAAAGGAGACAGATACATTCTCATTTCTATAGGATGCCTCATTATGAGACTTTAAGGACCAAGAAAGAGACCATTTCAAACACTGTTTATGCCAACTGCCCTCTTGAACTAGCCAGGAGCCTGGAAACATACACTTACTTTATTCAGCAAAGCAGTGAAGCTCAAGGGAAAACAGGGTACCTTCCCAACCAGCAACCAGGACTTTTGCCAAGAAAAATTCTGAGCATTATTCAGGAACCCAGAACCCAAAAGCCATAGGCCACTTGGCTGAGTGTTAAAAATAGCCATAATTGGGAGTTAGGACACCTGGTTTCTAGCTCTGTGCCATTAATTGGAGCTGTGATCCTGGATGAAAAATACTGGCCATTCTGAGCACTAGCTCCATCTGCCACAAAATACCCACCTTGCTGCCTGCTCACAGCATATCCCACCTATGACAATTGATGTGACAGGACTTTCAACCTTCAGAGTGCTGGTAAAATGAGTGTTACTATATTCAATGGGCCCAGAAAAGGAAAATCTTCTGAAATATAAGATTTAGGATGTCATTGTAAGGGGAGGGGAGAATAGGGACTTTTTTTAATGCATAGGCCAAAATAATATGAAGCTAAAGCTCCAAGAAAGGTAAACTTTCCTCATAATTTAGCCAGGGCTGTACAGTTTCATTAAAGGAAATATCAGTTGTTGAAATTCATTCTAAGTGAGAAAGAACTGATTTAGAGTTCTCTGAAACAAGCCAAGCAATATTTTCCTTCCTATTTATTGACTTACTTCCTGTTTATTGATACTTACAGTATCCTAGAGTATCACTCAGCATCATTGTTTCCAGATACAGCTACATGGAAACCTGAATGTGATAAGGCTAGATGGGGTGGAGGAGGGGTTCCATTTTTAATTAGGCCACGAGTTTTCTTATAAAAAGAAATCGACTCATTCTTTGAGGAATTTAGAAAAGGAGATACTATTCTTCCTGTGTTAGTCAGCTTTTTTTTTGCTACTGTGATCAAAAGACCTGACAAGAACAATTTTCAAGAAGGAAAAGTTTATTTGGGGTTCATGGTTTCAGAGATCTTAGTCCATAGACAGCCAACTCCATTGCTCTGGGCCCAAATTGAGACAGAACATCATGGCAGAAGGACATGGCAGAGGAAAGCAGCTCAAGACATGGTCACGTGGAAGCAAAGAGAGAGCTCCACTCATCACAGACAAAATATAATCCCCAAAGACATGCCCCCAGTGACATCCTACATTTATCACCCAATTAATCCCTATCAGTAGATAAATGCACTGATTAGGTTAAAATTCTCCTAATTCAGTCTTTTCACCTCTAAATTTTCTTTCATTGTCTCACATGTGAGTTTTTGGGGAATACCTCATATATAAACTGTAACACTTCCCATTTTAAAAAAAAAGAGTAGATTGTTGCTTGTTGACTGACCACTAGGCAGTCAACAAGCAGCAATCTTTAAAAAAAAAAAAAAAAAAAAAAGAATCTCCCCCTTACCTTGGTTTATTTACTCTGAATCTCCCTCTTATCTTGGTTTATTCGGCTCTTCCTCTCTTATGCTGTAAATGTACCCTTGACCCTTTTCATTTATGATATTACTTCCCCCAGATTCCTCCAGATACCTTCCTGAGTGTTTTAGTCAGCTTTTTCACTGCTTTGACCAAAATACCTGAGAGCAATTAGAGGAGGAAAAGTTTATTTTGGAGCTCACGGTTTTATAGGTCTCAGTCTGTAGACAGCCAATTCTATTCCTCAGTTTCTGAGATGATGCAGAACATCATGGCAGAAGTGTGTGGTAAAGGAAAGCAGCTGGGGATATGGCACCAGGAAGCAGAGAGAGATTCTCTTTATCAGGCACAAAAAATATATCCCAAAGGCACATGCTCAGTGACCCACCTCCTCCAGTCATACCCTACCCACCTGGAGTTACCACCCAGTTAATTAATTCACTAATTAGGTTAAAGCTCTCATAACCCAACCTCTAAACTTTCTGGAATTGTCTCCCATATGAGCTGTTGGGGGATATGACACAGAGTTAGATTAGGATATTTTAGAAGGTAAGGCTACAGTATCAATATTCTAGGAAAATCCTGAAGCTACACTGAGTCCTTTGCATTTCAGTGCCCTGGGAAAACTTTGCAATGTGGGAAAGAACCCAGGTACCCAACCTGTGATCTTGTCATCTTCAATTATAACATACTTGGTGATCTTGAACAAATGTCTTCCTTCCTCTCTTTGGGCCTATGCTAGGCTGGATATATTCAGTTTGCTCCAGGTTTGATGTTATATCACTCTGAGAACAAGTGCTGTGATTAGGAGAAACTCAAGCTTCATGCTTCATTATTCAGCCTCTGCTGTTTGAGAGGTTTCTGGAATTTTCCACAGGTATCACTTTCAACTGATTTTATTGTTTTGAGCTCAAATGTTTCTCCCCAATTTTTGTGTCACTGACTCCATATAGACAACCATTTTTGTTGGTTTCTCATTGGTCTTTCCAGGCTTACTATGAACCACAAATGCAAATAAATATTGCTTACATAAGAAGAAACACACTGCCCTATTTCTTATTTTATTTTGCCTTCTTCCACTTAATATATCCTGAGAGCATTCCATGCCAGCATATGAGTCCACCATGGTTTTTGTTTGTTTGTTTGTTTTGTTTTTTACAGCTACATTGTGTAGCTATACCATATTTAACTTAACTGTTCTTCTATGGATATCTGTGAGGTAGATTCCCAGCAGTTGAACTGTAGAACTTCCTTCAGGGGAATTGCACCATTTCACATCACCTGCAGTGACTGACATATGTGGGACCTATGTCTCAATAAATTTAACAACAAGCTTTACCTGCTGTCAGTCTGACATAGCAGAAACAATTTTCTAGTGTGGTTTAGATTTGATTTATCTTATTAAAAGTGAAGTTGAGAATTTTTCTGCAAGTCTATTTAAAGCTCACTCATATTCCTAACTCTATGAACCATCTGTTTGTGACCTTGTTGAATTTTCAACTGGGTTATTAGTCTTTGTCATCTCAATTTCTACAAGCTCTTTGAAAATTGGTGAGGTTTTTCCTTTGTTTGTGATACCTGTTATTAATATTTTCCCTGTTTATCATTTGCTTGTGACATCATTTACAGTGTTCTTTGCTGTGTGGATTTTATTTTTATAATGGTCAAACTCATCAATCTATTTTACTTAAAAGAACTTCCCTCCTCCAAAGTTATTTCAAAACAAATCAAATCAAAAATATTCATGTTTCTTGAAATCTCTAGATGGTTTGGGTTTTTATCTACGCAAATGGATCCAATGTGTTTGTGTTCCTCCCTCCTCCTCCTCCTCCTCCTCCTCTTCTTCTTTTCTTTTTGTTATCTAGTTATCAAAAGTTACTTTAATATTGAAAAGATGGTACAAGGTACCAATGAGTAATGAAATATTTCTGCTAGGGCCAACTGTGAGGGGGGTAATTTGGTAATTTTGTAAAATGAAAAGATCATAATTTCTTTAATTACAATGAGTTAACTGACTAACCTGAGACTTTCACTCCCACATTCTGGAGTTTGCTATGTCATTTCACCATCAGGTGTAATTAATATGAAAGCCACCTAGGGCCCACGTCCAGGTAATGGAAGGCCCTTTGCTGTTATTGGCATCCTGGGAGATTCATGCAGATTCAGGGATTCTCTCTCTGTCTAGTTTCTTTTGAAAGACTCTCATTGCAGACCTGAAGATGCACAAGGAAAAGAAGGGATGTGTACAAGAGAAAGATCTAAGCACATTTAGGCACATTGAAAGCTCTTCTCAGCTGTGATTATGGGTAGATTCAGTGAGTACTTATTGGGGACTCACCATGGATCACCACCAAGCTAAATGCTATTGGGAATAGAGATAAGAAAGTGTGAAATACAGTACTGTCCTCACAGAGCTTACTGAGTAGTTATAGAGAGAAGACACAAGAAGCATTAAACAGTCACTAACACTATCAGTAGCATATAAATTTCTGTTATGATATGGCTATGAGCTGTCCCCCAAAATCTCCTGTATTAATGTTGGAATGTGAAGAAGTGGAATGATCAAATCATGAGAACTGTAACATAATCAGTTCATCCCTGTTTGAATGGACTGACTGTAGGCAGGTGGGGTGTGACTGGAAGAGAGTGAGGATGTGCTCTGGAAGAGTTCATCTTCCCTGAGATCCCTTCCCCCTGCCTGTCCCTTCACCATGCCCTCCTACCATTCTGTTCTGCCTCACCTTGAGCAATGGAATCAGCCAACCATGGAATGAACTTCTAAAACTGTGAACCCAAAATAAACTTTTCCTCTTCTAAGTTGTTCTTGGTGGGTATTTTGGTCACAACAACAAACAGCTGACTAACACAGTCTCCCAAAATACAGTACAGAGACCCTTTTTACCAATACCCTCTTGTCCTCTGCCATAAGTCCTCCTCTGTGATCTTACATCATGAACTATCATGGGGTCGCATTTTCCCATGTCAGATGGGGGCTTGAAATAGATCATCTCAAAGTCAGAACTCAAGATACAGACTGATGCCCCTCTTGGATCCCAAAGAACTTTGGTTTTACCCTGACCATCAGATTACTATTATTCTCACCTGCCTCTTCCTTAACACTAGAGAGTATGACGTTTCATACCAAATCCCAAACATAGGACAAGCACTTACTGAATGTTTCCTGAGAGGCTGGATGAGAAAATGGTTTATGACCACTGGATCAATTCTGAACAAAAGGAAGGACACAATCAAGGCGTTTTCCTAGAGGGGATTTCTTTTTTATTTTTATTTTATTTATTTATTTATTTTAGAAAAATGAAAAAGGTTTATTGCTTTGCTAGAAAATACAGGGGACTCTTGTCCCAGAGGCTATGATTCTGCCCATCCACAGGCTTTTAAAGAGGTGATTCGAAGACTACATTCCATATGTTCTCTCTTGGAGTGGTAATTCACTTGTTAATTTGGGAGACAGTCATTTCTGAGATCTTCTGGCACCATCCCTAAAGTCTGGATACTTTGTTCCCATGGTTGGTGTGTACTCAAGGACAGAAAAATCTGCCTAAAATAGGGAAGGAGGGTAATCCTGTTTCCCCTGAGATTAGGAAGGTGGCAAGATCAAGGCAGAACAGGGAGAGAGGAAGAGAAAGAAACATGTCATTTTAAATATAAGTTGCAATGGCAGAGCAGCAAGGGTTACATTCAAAGCAAAAGTGGGCCACTGTTACATTTCCCCACTGCCAGTTTCTACATTCCATTAAGAAGGAAAAAATGGATGACTTTGTCTCCAAGCTGCTTTCCTGCTGAAAGAGGATGAAGCTAGGGGAAGTGACCTAAAGTCCTTGTTCTCCATCAGGTGGGGCATGAGCAGTTAAGGGTTTTCGGCATCAGAGTGGTTCAGAGGTCCATAGTGGCAGATGGGAGTTGACTAGACAAGGAATACATAGGACATGGACTATGCTAAGACAGCAGTAAATAAGACAGCAAAGCATTACATTTTTTGTAAGCAATTACCCCAAAAGCAATTTAGTATTTCAGTCAGTCTATGAAAACAATAACTCATAATCATATCAATGGAAAATAGATCAAGTTCATCAATGTAGGAGGTTAGGAAGATTTGTAGGTCTATGAGATCAGGCTCAAATTAACTCAGGACAAACTTACAACTTTAGAGTCCTTTGTGATCCTTATTTTTAGGCACTCCCACACAAGAACCCTTCCTTTATAGTCTTCAGCTTTACTTACTTTTGGTAGGGCTGACACAAGTACACATCTTAAGTTACATTAAAAAAATTTTTTTCCTTTTAAATGTCCAAGTAGGACTGTGCTTAGGCTGTACTCTCCTATTAGATATTTAAGACCAAGTTGGTCAAAACTGACCTTGTTCCTGTCTACTCTTAAGCTGTGCTGAGATTCCTCAGAAATCATTTGTGGGGACATGTGTGAAGCCTCTTGGCTCCTTTAGCTTTCGCTTACCAGTGATGTCATCTGCCAGGATGAGTCAGGATCTTATTGACTATACATGCATTCTCTTGAAAGCATGAGGGACATTTCCCTCTCCAATGACCCTCTTCTTTGCAGAATGTGCACTATTTGGTTTCCTATTGTCTAGGGTCCTCTCAATCTCCTTGATCAGTAGATGGGGTGACTCACAGACTTGCAGGGCCCAGAGAGGGGTCCCATCATTCTCTGCGTCTGGCTGACTTTAGAGGGCAAGGGCCAAAATGTTGGGTGATTTTTCCTTGGGCCTTTTGCTTTCTTCACTTTGGGCTCTATGTTTTTGGTTTTAAACATCCAGCAGGCCAGTTTCAACAGTCTTAAAGTGTTTAAGGTTATAACTATCTATAATTTCACAGTTACCCCTTTCATATAATTGGGATCAGTATTAGCACTATAAGTCAGCATTATATCCTATCTGTCTTACAGGTGATGGCTTATTAACTCAGGTTGTTTTATTAGAAGCAGTACCTCTGCAAAATACTAACTGGCAACAGTTATAAAGTTTACAAGGAAAAATACAAAATGAAATTAACAGAGCAAAAACATATTCAATTTGTGTAATAGCTATAAACTAAGTAAAATGATTTTTATAATCTTAAACCTTTACTTAGTTATGTATTATATCCCCTCTTTGAGATCACAGTAATCTTTATAACAACATTTGATCTTTTGAACATAACTCAAAAAGAGCTCAAATTTAGCCTATTTTGGAGTTATTCTAACATGGAGTAAGGTGGGAGGCAGAGCCTTATTTCGGGTAAGGCCAGGATCTTGACAAATAACACAATATAATATTACATCTAAAACATGAATCAAACAAAGGCCAAGAGAGCTTTTAACTTTCTTTTTGTGGAAAAAGTGGCAAAATGCTTTTAAGTTTTATAATATCATCTTTAAACAGATCAGGCTCTCTTATTACCTTCCAAAAGTACATTCAAATTCCTATTCAAGTGTGAAAAGTAACACAAAATTGTGTGTGTGTATGTGTGTGTGGGTGTATATATATAAAACTTATTGAGAACAGGTTAATTTGAAACAGAGGAACTCTGGTCCCAGAGGCTGTGATTCTCCTTAGTGGGGTTTCTGAGCAAGTCCAATAATCAGACATGAGTGGGCATCAAAAAAGAAGAGAATTTTTCCCAGAGCTAAGTGAGTAAAAGAGGGTCAGAAGAAAAAGTGACTTCCCATGACTACCAGTCTTCCCCCAACAGTCAGCAGAACAGAAGTTCATATGGTTTTATGAAAGTAATTCAAACCATGAACACAGTTTCCAGCATTGTGATCTATCTCTATGTGTCAGTGAGTTATAGGGTCAAGTGGAGGGCCAGAACAGAACACAGGTGACAAACAGGCTGGGACACGCAGTCACTGGCTATAGGATCTATCCTAAAGCTTGAGATGGTCCTACAGCCATTACTAAACAGCAACCCCAGACTCAACTATATTTCTACTTCTTTTCTCCATTTCTCATAACCTAGGACATTAGTACCAGAAGAGAGTTTAGAAGTTACACTGTCTACCTCCCTCCCCACTGAAATATTGGGTTACTTTTTGATATCTTAGTTTCATAATTCTTGACACTCAGTGGGTATTTATATGGTGGATGGATACATGAATGAATGAATCCCACTTACCCTATGTTTATTCAGCTTCAGCTTGATCTTCCCCCATTGGCAGGTAATTATGGAACTCCCCATTTTACATGTTAGCCTGTTCCATTGGAGAAAAATCTACTCATGAACACCTTTCTTTTTTCTCTCATTTAGTTTTCCTATATCCTTTTGTGAGGGAAGAGAAGAAAGGGCCATTTGGGTTGCACAGAATTACATAGTTAGAGAAAACAGGGTAATTAGGGACTATGGATAAAGACTACATTCAGGAGAACAACATGAAATTCCAAACACTCTTTGATATATATCTCACTGTTTGCTGAGATAGTAAATGGATGAATGAGATAACCAGATACAATGGAGATGTTCATGGAGGCTTTAGAGTCAGACAAATTTGAATTAATGCCCATCATATAATATCACTGGGTCTCTCTGTGTCTCAAATTCTCACTCTTAAATTGATGCTGACACCTAACTGCAGGATTTTTAATGAGATAGTGTATGCAATGCACCGTTTTGAAAGATGCCCTTGCAGTGCTCTTGTTGTTCTTATTATAAATGAATTTACCAAGAAATGCTGAGTGAGGTATAGCTCTGGTGAGATGCAGTGACCAAAGCCTGGAAAAAAGAAATCAACACAGACATTTTTCTTATACCTAAAAGATAGTAGCAGAAGATTTCTAAAGAGCAAAGGAAGGTACATGGATGGATGGGGGATCCATATTATTGGACCTCCTGGATTCACTCTGTGTTTCCTATAAAACAACATTACTAGCATGTTTCTGGCCATTCAAGCAGCACAAGGACAGAGTGTTTTGTCCACTGCTGCATCACCAGTACCTGGCCACATTTGTCCAGCAAATGAAAAGCATTGGTCCCAAAATAAATAAGTTGCTTCATTAAGAACTCAGCTGGATTTTCAGAGCAAGATGTTACTGAACAAGTGTTTCTGGTATCTTTCTTAAATGTGAAAAAAAGTAATTAAAAAAAACTGTCATTTTAGTGCAATAAAATGTCTCTTTAGTTTTCCTTAGAATACCGAGTTCACTCACATAATACATTCAAATTACAAATGTTATTCAGTACCATGCCAGTCGGATCACAAGATGAATGAAATTGTTAAAACAGTTTAAGTTTTGTATTTGTTGAAGAAGAAAAAATAAAATAAGTTCAATTCCTTGGTTCCAAAGCAAGATGACATTTAACCTGGGTAATAGTACCCCTGGATTTATAGCTAACTATGTCAATTACACTCTCGTGTCTTTAAATTCACTGCTAAAATGTGCTGTGCTGCTGAACATTGTATTTTAAAAAGAACTTGATTATGATTCGGGGGGAGGGGAGGGGCATTCTTCCTTTTCAGAACATTCTACCTTAGGTCTAAGGACACCTGTTTTTAGAATTACATTTAAGAGAAAGGTTAGTATGAGTTTCTGTGAAAAGGATGCATGCTTCTAGGAGAAAGAATCTCTAGTCAGTGTAGAACTGAAGTTGTGATGGTAAGCATTTTTGTCCTGTTGCTGTTTTAAACAGAATACTTCCAATGTCTTTCCATTTAGGATGATAGGAATATTTGTTGTGATTTTTTGCTTGTTGTTTACTTTGTTCATTTGTTTGTTTTCTGTTTTTACTTTTTAGTAGACTAGAATAGGGAAGTTGTCTTTTAATCTCCACTAACTAAAGGTTTTTCTAATCATGTATTCGTGTGAAATTTTTTAAAAATATTTTGTTAGTCATTGATGGATCTTTATTTTATTCATTTATTATTTATATGTGGTGCTGAGGATCGAACCCAGTGCCTCACGCATGCTAGGCAAGCGCTCTACCGCTGAGCTACAGTCCCGGCCCTCGTGTGAAATTTTATCAAAAGTTATTTATATATATGTTGGGGTGATTACATATATGGTTTTTCCTTTAATGTTTTAATGAAGTAGAAGCTACTTATGTATTTCAAAAATTAAACTAGACTTGCATCCTTGGGCTAAACCCAGTATTACTATGGGATATGTGATCTTTATTGCATTTATAGTTAAATCCACTTTTTACTAATGTCATTTATTTTCCATTTTTTCAAAGTCATTCTTGCTATTGGTTTGTCAATTTTCTAAGTCTTTTCCAGGAACTAAATTTTAATTTTTCTGAACCTGTTATCTTCCCATCTTCACTTCATTGATGTCTTAATTTTCTTTCCCTTCCTTCAACATTTTTGGGGTATGTTGTCTTTCTTATTCTTTTAGCCACTTCAGAAAGAAATAATTGTTCATTTTTTATGTTTCTATATGTTTTTTATTGGCTGTCTTTCCTTTTTTTGCTTAAGTAGTTTGACTTTGTCATTTTTAATCTAAATTAAATTTACTTTTTAACTGATGTAAATGTGATTGCACATATCAATGAGGTACTGTGTGATATTTTTATACATGTATACATTATATAATGTTTAAATCAGGTTAAACATATATATTGCCTCAAACATCATTTCAGATTTTAAAATTCATATGTAAATCTAAATTTATACATGATATATAATATGCAATTAAAATTATATGTTGTATACATATGTATATATATAATTTAAATCATTTCCTCTAGCTTTTAAAAATATGTATAGGAATTTCTAAAATGTTTTATTCTCCTTTTATTTCACTTGTTTCTCCCTTTTGCTGTAGATATTATTCCACAGAAAACCCAAATTTATAAAAAAGTTAACTAAAATAACAGGAAATTTTGTCCAAGAGGATTGGATATAAGATAAATTCCCAAAAGTTCATTGAATTTCTATATAACAGTAATAATAAATTATAAATATAATTTTTTAAAAAATCCTTCTGGGCTGAGAATGTAGCTTAGCATATACACAGCCCTAGGTTGATTACAAAAAAAGAAAAAAGAAAAAAATAATCCTTCTAACTTGAAGGAAGAAGAAAGTTTCTTAAACTATATGCAAAAGCATTAAAATTACTTGAAAATACTATTTGAAAATTACTTGCATTTGTTCATCAGTGGACACGCTAGACAAAATTAAAAGCTGAAATACAAACTGAAAAATGAGAATGGCATCACATATACCCAACAGATTACAAAAGTTCTATGTATATATAAAAATTATTGTGTAATTTGTATATTATTAAATGCACATATATAAAATAATGTCCTATAAATTAATAAGAAGACAATAATTTAATACGAAAAAAGGGCCAAAGACTTAAGAAACCTTTTTAAAGACTTGAAAACAAATATAGATGATAAACACATGAAGAAATGCTCAACTAGATTAGTAACCAGGAAAAATTTTATCTCACAGCATTGAGATACCAGTTATAGCTATATGAGAAAAGTTTAAAAGTCTAGTAGTATCTTGTGTTGCAGAGAACATAAATTGTATGATCTCTTTCGCATTTCTTTTGGGAGAATAAATTGTCAGAATCACCTTGGAAAAGAATTTGGCCTTGTCTTGCAAGCACAATCACTATAGTATGCTCCTTTTCATACTGATGCCACTCTTGGCAATATGCCTTTGAGATGCTCTAGCACATGGGTACCAGGAGGCTTGAACTACAGTATCTAGTATCTACATCCAACAGTTTTTGTAAAAGCAAAAATATATGGCAACCTCCCAGAATGTTCATTGTTAAGATAATAGAGAAATAAATTTATATATATATATATAAACATAGTACAATATTATGCAACAGTGAAAAAGAACCACAACATGGACCTTTGTGGAATTTTCTTTATAACATGATGGATGATGAATGAAGCACATCCCACATAATCATATAGGATTGATATTCTTTTTATAAATTTCATTAACAAGAAGATTAAATAGCATATTGTCTGTGCAGACTTATCTAAGTGATAAAAAGATAAAAAAAAGAAAGCAAGAAATGGTAACCCTGGGATTTATCATAGAGGTTTCTTTCATAACCTGTATGGTGGTGTAGTATGCACTACAAAAACTGTAGGGAGGCATATGTAAGCAATCGAAAAATATTGTTGTTCTTGGATTAGGTGATAGTTTCACAATCATCCATTATATTATATTAAATAAACAACATTGGTGGAAAAGGGCCATTTTTAATACAATGATAGTAAGTTATCATGAATATTAAATTGTGATTAATCAATTTCTAAGGTGACCATTAACAAATTCCATGATTTGAGACTTCTAGAGCCCCAAGAATTTCTAAATATTGTACTTATCATGCATTAAACAAATAAGGTTCATCTGTCTCCCATTTCTGCACTTTTTCTACCTTCATTGATTCAAGAGTGGACTCTTCATCTCTACTAAGTGCTAGACTCCTGTTAGTCATAAGCCATATTAGTGTTTCCCTGAGACACAGAATCAATAGGATGGATAAATGGATAATAGATGAAAGGAGGATTATTAGGCAAATTGGCTAACATGATTGTGGAGCCTGAGAAGTCCCACAACAGTTCTCCTACAGGCTGGAGAAACAGGGAAAAACATCAGCATAGCTGAGCACAGATCCAAAGGCCTCAGAACCAGGGAAGCCAAGGGTGTAACAATCTGAGGCCAAAGGCCCAGCAGCTTGGTGGCTCACTGGTTCAAGTCCCAGCATCCAAAGACCAAGAACCTAGAGTTTGGATGTCCAATAGCAGGAGAATAAGGACATCCCAGCTCCAAGAAAGAGAGCAAATTTACCTTTCCCTTGCCTCTTTGTTCTTTGTGAGCCTTCAGCTGATTTGGTGGTGCCCTCCCATATTGAGGGCACATATTCCTTACTTAGTCCACTGACTCAGCTGCCAGTTCCTTCCTCATATCCTCACAGATATTCCAGAAATTATGTTGTACTAGCTATTTGTATATCCCTTAATCCACTCAAGTTGACACCTAAAATTAACCATCACACAAGCCATATATTCTTATAGGCTTCTTACATTCTTTTTAAGCCAGAGTCATTGTCAGAGTATTATGCTGAAGTGTTATAATACCATTCCTGTCATCATTCCTTCTCTTGTTTTTCCTTCTTCTCCAGTGGTTTTTTGTTTGGTTTGGTGTTGTTTGATTACCAAATATATACATAAGCTTATGAAAGTATTTGCTATCTTTATCTTATCATTGATAAGACTTGCATCCCCCATTGCTTATTTATTCTTTTGTATAAGATCCCAGGAAACACCTGCTTTACTATAGCCAGAACCAAGAGTCTAATTAGATAGAAAGGGACTAGGCAAAAACCACAAGTCAGATAGTCCAGGTATCCCACTAGGGAACCATCTAAGAGGAACAAGACAGACAGGAGAGAGTGCACATCTTGGAGGAAAGAAGCTCAATGATGAAGGCTTAGTAGGTGGTGGAAGAGAAGCTCAGGCTGGACGACAGGATATAGACACAGAAAGTTAGCCCAGAGAACCTTAGCTCAAGGCACTGAAGGTCAGAGGGGAGGAATTAAGACTTTATAAAATATAGGTGGATTGTTCAGATGAGAAAAAACCCAAAGTCACTCAGTGAGTTAGGTGGCTGGGACCAAACCCAAATCTCCCTGATCCTCACATCTAGCCTCCTTCCAACAGCAGAATAGAGAAAGTGGCTCCAGACAATGAGTTTTATATTTAGACAGTGTTCTGTTAACTCAAGGGCTTCCTCTAGTTCTTTTTCTTCATCATGGGCCCTTAGTGGAAGATAGGCTTAATCCCAGGGGAGCTAAGTGGTTCACAGCTATATCAGAAGAGAGGGCAGACAGAGGGAGTGCATGAGCTCTCCTAACACTTCCTTTATTCAGGACAAAAGAACTATTTTTAAAAATGTGTGCATGTATGTACAATGTGTATATATAAAACAATATTTATGTGTATATTAATATAAATATATCATATTAAAGGAAAAGCAATATCAACAGGATACTAGAATAAGCTCTTCCAGGCAGAAGACCTACATTGTAGACACAACTCTGCCACTCCATGTCAATGAGAAATCACTCCTTTTTTCTGAGCCCTAATGTTCTTATAAAATTGAAGCATTGTGCTAGTTGAATTCTGAGGATCTTTTCAGCTATCAAAAGCCCTGTGCTAAAATGTGGGCATCATCTATTTTTGTTTTTTATTATATTTATTTGGTACTAGGGATTGAACCCAGGGGAGCTTAACCACTGAGCCATATCCCCAGCCCTTTATTTTATATTTTGAGCCAGAGACTTGCTAAGTTGCTTAGGGCCTTGCTAGATTGCTGAGGCTGGCTTTGAACTTGCTATCCTTGTGCCTCAGCCTCCCTAGCCACTGGGATTACAGGCATGCACCACTGCACCCTGTGGCATCATCTGTTTGAAAGGCAAGCACATGGGCTCTCCTTTTTCTTTGCTTTCCCCTTCACTATTTGTTTCACTTCTCCCAGTATTTGCCATATAGACATGAACATTTTCCATTTCTGAATTTCTTACCATTTGATTTTGCATAGCAATTTATATTCTAAACTTGACTAGACTTTTAAATGTAGATTATGATTATGAAAGAATTTTCAAGGTGAAAAGAAAGATTAAATATGTCAAATGATACTGATAGGTCAAATCACATAAGCAGAGAGAATTAACCTTGGGAATAATATAGAGGTCATTGGAGATCTTGACAGGAGGCTTATCAGCAAAATGATAGGTGTGATGTCTGATTAGAGAGGACTCAAGAGAGAGTAAGAAGAGAAATTGGTGATAGTAAGTATGTATAAATCTTTCAAGGATTTTTGCTATAAAAGGGTGCAGATAAATGGGGTCACTGGAGACAGTTTCTTTAAAGATGAGAGAAATTGCCACACAGTGTATGCTGATGGCAGTAATTCAGTAGAGAGAGAAAAAAACTGATGATGTAAAAGATTTGTACAAGTGGAGGGGCTATCTGTGGATAGGAACATGATATTCACCCACAGTGACTAGAAGTCAAGAGAAATAATGGGCAGATGCTGTTAGGTATGGACAGGACCTTCTCAAAATTCTCTCTTGCTTTCTCCTGTTTTCTTAGGGAAACAGAAAGCAAGATCATTGACTCAGAGTAAGTTTGAGAAAGAAGACATTGCAGTTTTGAAGAGAGAGAAGAAAGTATGAAGTGGTCTATGATAGAGGTAGAGGTAATGAATTAGAGAAATTTATCAGGATCTAATCAACTTGAAGTCAGTAATTGTGAATCAGATGGAACTAATGAGCATGGTCACATACTTACTAATTCCACTTCAATAGCATGAATGAAAAGTAGGTAGAGTGCTGGACTTAACAAAGTTAGATTTTTGTTCAGTGGCACAAAACAAAGGAAGGAGCGATGGACTTGAGGGTGTTTAAGAGGAAATGATCATGATAATGAACCATAAAGACAAAAGTGAATAAGAATGGAAATGTGAGCATGAGGGGTATGAGTAAATAAAACATTAGTAGAATCAATGGGTGTTAGATTCCAATCAAAGGATTATTGAGTTGAAGTATTAGAGTAAGCAAGTAAGCCAAGATGTACTCCGTGGAGAGTGAAAAGTTTGAAACTGAGCTTCTAGAGGAGATGCCCTTGTTACTGGTGGCATGGGTGGAGGACAAGATCTGTAGACAAGAGATCATAGCCTGCGTGTTCATCTGCAGGGACACTGAAACCATGAAGATTTGTAACTAGAGTTATATTGGAGAGTGTAAGAGTAAACCACAAGCTAAACTCTTCAATGAATTAGGAAGAATGACCAGGAGATCTGTAGGTTAGTATAATGGGAGTGAAAAGATGGCCATCAGGAACCATGAAATCCAATCCTAGGGAATAAAGAGGGAAAGGAGAACACCTACTCCACCTCCAGACTCAGAGATACAAAGGATGAAGGAGAAAAAATAGCCACCACTGAGAGGAATCTGGGGGAAGCTATTTCCTCAGGTAGAATGATATTTTTGTTAGAATTAGGTGACGAGTACGTTCAGAAAAAATGTTGAAGATGTAGGGAACTTTTCTATTAATTCACCTTAAATTTCAAGAGCACAAGGGCTTGAAAAGGATAGGAGGTAGACTGGGTAAAAGGGTTATTCAGTCCAAAAGGAGAAAGAGAATCCAAGGAATAATGAAAGCTCCTGAGTCTCAAGTTTCTTATGGCTACTGATATAAACATATATAATGGACTTAATGAGATTAATTCTGAGGTCTCAAGTAAAACAGTAGAGACAACCCAATAGTGTGGATATTGGAGGGTAGCCAGGAGGGTAGGTCCTTCCAGAATCATGTGTATTTGGGGTCCCCCTTCAGTTTTGCTACTGATGATGTGGAGTTCAAGGGTAGAGTATTCTTATCTAAAGTATTTTGTGCACTCAGTCTCCAATCTCTCTCCTGCCAGAGAGGGATGGATGCTTGTGAAGGATGGCCTTACTATGAGCATACAATTTCTGAGAAGATGTAGAGATCAAAGAAAGGATAGCCTCACCATTCATGGTAGCAAAATTCTTGAAAAATCAGATACCAACTCTATCTGAATGATCCTATGCAGAGTAGATGTGAATGAATAGATTTGATTTCCTTCCTTTGGAGTGTTCAAAGAATAGAAAGATAGATGACATGAAGTGAATCTGCTGCCTCATGTATCATTTGGAATATAGATCAGCCTTAACTTAGACTCCAAAATATAATGACTCAATCAAGATGGAATCTCTGTCCTTCTCAATCATGGTCCTGCGGTAGAAAGAGGCTTCCTGGATGCCATTGTTTCATAAAGTAATTCAGATATTCAGGTTTCTTTATTTGCTGCTCCATTACCTACTGGGATATTATCTTCATCATCTAGCCAAAGACACCTCAGCCATATTCCAGGTTCCACGAAGGAAGAAAGAAGTGGAGAACAAAGCTCTTCATTTTATGATTGATCCTAATGGACACACACATCATTCCACTCATGTCCATTGGTCAGAACTTAGGTACATGCACTTGTAAATTCATGGGCAGCTGGGAAATGTGATTTGTAGCTGGGAGTTCAGTTACCCAATTAAAGCTCAGAAGATTCAATTATTAAAAGGAAAAATGGGGTACTACATACTAGGTGACAGTGACAAATTGTCTTTGTCACAGATATAACCACATGTGAATAAGCAGTGACTTTAAGTAATAATCACTAAATTTCTAACTAACACATCAGGACTACAAATAAGTGATAGGAAGTATACATTTGTGTCAGAAATGGTAAATTAGCTCAAATACTTTTGGAGATTCAAAGATAATGATTTATTTTAAAAACACAAATATAGAATCTTAATCATATAGTTTATTGCCTTATGTTTTACTTGTCTTGATATCCCTAAAATATATCACAATGATTATACAAAATAAGTGCTTAATAAATATTCATTGAATGAATGAAAGAATGATTCACTCATTCAATTGGTCTGTCATGTCCAGCTAATTCAATTGACTGAGAAGGAAAATCCAACCTGTTGTTTAGTATGATCTCCATATTCCCTTAAAGGGAAGAGATCTTCATCTTCTGGGGGTGACTTTGGCTTTTGGAATACATCTAATATCATTGGGTAGCAAATCTGTCATATGAAGGCAATAATATAATTTTTGGTCAAAAACAGACTATGAGTGGAAGTAAGGAGGCTGATAAATTTATTCTGAAAATAACATCAAAAGAATTTCCAAAATGAATTATTAGAATAGCTTTATATATATTCCAAAGTGACCAATTTAAAAAGAACAGTATTTGAGTACATAGACATTTTAATATGTCAATTATATTTTTAAATTTTCACCACGTTGCAGACACTCTAATGATAGCAAATACCTTTCATTCCCAAATGTTGACAAACCCATATTACAAATGCTAAAAATCACTCTGTAAACCAGAGATTCCTATCCTGTGGTTCTTAGACACAAGAAGAAGAGTGAGAGGTTAGAGATTCAGAGCCAAAGGTAACCTAGTCATGAAATTTAAGGGCACAGAGGAGACAGTGGGGTTGGTAGTGATGTGGTGGCAGTATAGAAGATGTAATGAACAAAATAGCAAGACCCAGAAATCAGTAAGGGTCCCATATATGATGCAAACAGACTATAATCACCCCAACCCCCCTGCCACACACACACATGTGTGAGTTGTGGGGACTATTGGGATTCTGCATCCAGACTATTAGAGGGAGGTCACTGTATGTCTGGAGATCTCTTGTCCCTAAATTGATCCATTTATGGTTTGTTAGTCTTGTTTCTTCCACTCACTTTCCTAAGGCCAAGAGATCACCTAGAATGTCTTTCCATTACCTGAGAACAGGGAGAAGGAGCTGGAGTTTCCTTAAGTATACAGGTCATTAGCATCCAAGAATGGTGCCAGAGAGCACTTTTCCTGCTCCATTGCTGAACTGACACCAGGTGGAAGGTCACTGGAGACTATATTCATTCCACTTCATCCAATGCCTATTTATATATATTTTTCCCTTTGGCATAGAAGTGCTGTTAATGATTACCCATCCTCTTATGGATGGAAGTATATTTATTCTCCCAAATGAAAAGACATATTCTTTTATCCCCTGCAACTTTCAAATTCTATGCAGTTAACTTAATTGGAGAGCATTCGAGGCCATTTGTCAAAAAGTCTGACAGATGTAGCCATTGTGAATCACACCACCGCACAAAGAACAGTCATGCCTCTGTCATTTGTCTTCATATATTCCTCATTCCTTTAACTTTCAAGATGAAAATTTAGGTTATATTCCACATTCCCTCCAGTTGCTTCTGGAAACCAAGAACTGTCCTCTAACCTCACCATTTTATCTTTGGGATCAAAGTAAAGTGCTTTGAATAATCAAATTATGCAGGGAGCAATGTGTAGAAATGGCATTTTTTTTTCCTAAGGATAGCAACACTATTTGTGTTTCTCCCCCTGTATTATCTCCTTGAGAACAAAATCCAAATCTTAATCACTGTGCCCCATGTCTATTATCTCTGTGTATGTGTCTGGTATATCTTTAGGGACATGCTAAATATTCATCTAACTTGTTTAGATTTAAATTCATAGCATACTAATCCTGAGCTATCACTCATAAAACAGGAAAAGGGACTACCAGTAACAGCAGCTGGTAGAATGGAAAGAGCAAGACCTGGTGTTTTGTTCTGTAGTTAATTAGCTGCGACAGTTTTGCTAAAAGACATCTTTTCTGGGTCTTACTTTTTCTCATCTAGAAAAGGGAATTGGATTAGATCAGAGATGCAAACCTTTTTACACATAAAAAATGTTTTTTGAAGCAAAATATTATAAAGAAACTAAATAAGTGAAATGAACAAACTGTACGATAGAGCCAGATGTCACCCTGCTCTCTAAACCCCAGCCACTTTGGTGGCAACTGTAGAATTCCAATGCAAATGTTTCTCAGCACTGTCTAGACTTTAGAATCTCTCAACAGGGTTACCAGATTTAGCAAATAAAAATACAGGGTTCTCAGTTAAATTAGAATTTCAGATAAAGAATTATTTTAGTATAAGTATATCCCAGTTATTTGGCCATTTTTGGACATTTTGTACACACACACACACTGTATTGTGTGTATTGTATTTAATGTAAGCACATTATATATATATATATATATGTATATATATATATACATATATATATATATACACATACACACACACACACATACATACATACATATATACACTATACACACACATACACACACACACACACATATATATATATATATCATTATATATAATCATTTTAATAGCTCCTTATCCAGGGGGTATTACAACTAAATTCTAGACCAAGTAAATCATATATTCTGGATTTGGTATCCCCATTAACATTCATTTTAAAAGTCCCCCAGGAGATTCCAGTGTGAAGGCAGAGAAGAGACCCCACCATTCCAACTCTTGAAAAAACAATTTAAAAACTGAAATGGACCATCTCAAAAACTATGTATTAATCATGTACAGTGTGATGTTTTGAAATATATGCACATTGTAGCATGTTAAATCTAGGTAATTAACAAGTGCATTACCTCACATAGTTGTCATTTTTTTATGGTAAGAACACCTATCTACTCTCTGCATTTTTAAAAAATATAACATGTCTTTATTAACCACAGTCACTGTGCTGTATGAAAGACCATTGCTTATTCATTGCCTGGCCAGCATCTCACCTTGAACATAGTTTGAGATCAATAAATGTTTATTTCAGACTGCAGTCACTAGTATCACCACAAAAGAGGGAGATGAGTTCATATTAATCCATATCCGGAAAGGCCATGGTCTCTACTTTAAAGCCTAAATGCATTACCCCTACCCAAACTGAGTGATATGCTATCCTGGACACTTTGTGCACTTAAAACTAGGTTCTCCACCACTGCTGGGTCCCAGAAAGAGAAAAAAGCAGAGTGGAGAAGTGAGCTGCTGAGAAGGCCTGAGTGCTGTTTCTGGCTTGCCTTTTCTAGTTATGTGCTTCAGCATCTTCAACAGAATAAGAAAGAATAGCTGATTCTTTGTACTTCTAGACTGTGGCAAGCAAGCCCTTTGTATACATTATAGTTAATCTTCATAGACATGCTTCTCAAATTTGAGTGTGTATCAGAATTACCTGAATGGCTTGTTAATATGCAGATTGCTGGGCCTGAAGCCAGAATTTCTGGTTGCCAGGGTCTGAAAGGAGGCCTGAGAATTTGCATTTGGGGATCGCACTTTGAGAACTACTGCTTTACAGCCATCCCATATTATTCCCCATTGCAATTACAATAAAATTGAGACTCTGAAAAATTCAATGACTCATCCAAAGTCATGTAGTAAACATTCATGCTGTCTATTGTCATCTGCCTTTTGTGCCCTAATGAGTACCTTAAAGACTACAGCAGGTAGTAAAGTTTTACAATTATACTGTTTTTATTTTTAAGAATGAAAAAGAACAAATTGGTCTTTTTTAAGCATAAAAAGATGAGCAGTTGTTTCTATTTGATGGGGTTCTGAAATATATGAATTCCACCCATCTGATTGGTTGACAAAAGAGTTCCATACTACTGAATTACAGCTGGAAGCTGTTTTGTCCTTTGGAATTTATTGTCAGTTCATAAAGACATGGTCTGCAGAACCCATTAGCATGTTCATGCCAGTGAATGGCTCAAGAGTAAGGAGTGAGCTCTCTATGTGTGGGGTTTGAAATACAGGCTAATAAAAGGCACGAAATGACAATTTACTTGTGAAAGTTTGAAGCCACTGTTCATATTTTCCACATTTTAACAAGGTGACAGAAAACCAAACCTACACAGCTATGATTAATCTATTTTAAAAGAGGGAAAGTGAAAGTTTGATGGGAAGAAAAACGTTTTACCTAACAGCTAATTTGAAAACCAAAAAGACTTTCCTTTTCTCCTGTTGGCTTGGAAACAGCCATTTCTCTGTGTCTTGATTTTTTTGTTGTTGTTTTTTACCTTCCCAAAGGATTTTAACTTTTATTTAAATGAAAAGTCATTTCCCAGTTTTCTACAGTCTGGTAAACAGATCATTTCAAAATGAAAAATGTCATCATATATACAGTTAACTTCCTTCAGGACATGGGGAGAATGGCAGGACCTTAAACTCACCCAAAGAAATCTCTAGAAAGGTCACAGAGGCTCCACAGAAAAGAATGATACCATTTTTCTTTCTATTTGTGCTAGTGATCCTGGAGTTAGTTTTATTTCTTGAGAAATGGGTTTTCTGAATAGGAAATATGATCCAATGTAACATCTCCTCAGAGGGTTCAGACTCTTAATTGAAAAAAGCAACAAGGATAATTTGAACAGGTTATTACAACTATGAAATTTAAATGTATGAAATGTAAAAACATTATATAAAACTCAAGTAGCATTTCTGGTGCTTGGTCTGAACTCATCCCCATGCCTCCAACGGGCACATCCTGACCAGTGAACCCCAATGACCAACTCCTCCTAGACGACTGCTGCTCAAAACACTAGTTAGAAGCACAGGATGTGAGATCATCAGCCATCTGGGGTGTCTTGTCTCACCCTCAAAGTTACTCAAGAGTGTCTTCACCTATTGATGGTTAATGCACTCAAAGAGTGGCCAATTGCAAGTTTAGGAATATTTTTTCTCAAGTTTTGATTTTTTTTCTTCTGTCTACATTTGTGGCCAGTGAACATAGTCATTGAACTCTGCCAATGACCACAGTGAAATGCCCATGGGCTATGGAATTAGACTATGGGATTTTCTGTCCTTACACAAACTCCTTCACTCTGCTGTATTACCTCTGTGATGGGCATAGAAGAATCTGCCTCCACAAGCTGTGGAAACTAAAAGGAGATGATATATGCACAGTCCTATCACAGAACCTTGAACATGGGAAACATTGAATAAATAGTTTTGTAATCACTACCTCCACACAGGCCAATTAGATTTTAATAAAATAATAGCATTAGCTACTTATAAAAATTGGAGTATTCAAATGGTTTCTCTAGGTATGAGCTCTTGGTTTATAAGGAAGTCTGGTCTTTATACGAAAGAAATAGAAATTATAAAATTTGCCTTCCTGTGGGGTCATTATGGTCTCATTTTTCCATACAAAGTCAGTGTGTTTGATTTTCTCAGGCTATGTCCATGTAAACAAATATTTGCTACTTTAAAATAAATGTATGCATCATCACATTTGTTGAAATTAATTTCACTAAGTGCTGAATGTTTTTTTAAAATACAGCCTAGGATTTATTACCTTGGGTTGGTTGAAGCCAAAATACACAAATGAAAGTTAAGTACTGGTGTAGGTGATATTCTGAAACACATTTCATCTTCACTAGGAAAGCAAATTCAACAAAGCTAGGAAAAAGGAAATATATCTCTGAAATGAGATGCTTTTGAAAGCTTTTAGAATTAAAAGAAGTGAAAAATAATAGATCACCAGGGAAGATGTTAAATTCTGTGGTATATGAAAGACTAAAAATGGCAAATTGGAGAAATGCAAATATGTATGATGATGACCCAGATGGAGGTGACAGGAATGGCAGAAAGTATCCTTGTTCCCTATTACAAGTATAGGCACAAGCTTGTATTTTAAGGCCCCAGATATTAAAGTCCTACTTTCTGAATTTAATCCTGTCTATATGCCCCAAAGGTCATAGTACAAAACCAATAGAATTAAGACTGGCACATTTCTTCTCGAAAGAGGTAATTCCGGTGAGGATTTCTCATGAGCTATTATTGACTTAGGGATTACGGGGCACCAGGGAGCAGCCTTGGCCAGGAATTAAGCAAAGGATAAAAGGAAGTTCTGGTATCATAAGGTCACTTCTCCCATAAAGATACTGTGAGCTCTGACATTTCTAGCCTCCCCACGTTGTCTTTCCATTGTTGAACCAAATGTCTCTCCCAACAGACATTCCAGGGCAGATATGATACTGTTCTGAAGTACTGGGCTCTTTACTAAGAAAATAACAAATGGTTTTTTTCCATTTGGAGAAGAGACTTTTTCCTTCCCATAAGCCTGGGCTTAACAGATATGAATCAACAACCTTATTTAGAACTGCTTGCTATACACTGAATGTTTGTGTCACCCTCAGAATATGTATGTTGGACTCTAATCCCCAAGTGATGGTATTTGGAGGTGGGGCCTTTGGGAAGTAGTTAGGTTCTGAGGGTGGAGCCCTTATGAATGGGATTAGTGCCCTTTTAAAAAATACCTCAGAGGTCATTCACTCCTTTCACCATACAAAGACAGTGAGAAATGGACATCTATGAACCAATAAGGGATCCCCCACCAGATAAAAATCAAAAATAGCTTTATCTTAGACTTCCCAGGCTCCACAACTGTAAAAAATAAATTTATATTATTGATAAGCCACACAGTTCATGATATTTTGTTAAAGCAACCAGAACAGACTGAGACAAGGATCATGATAGAGACTGGGGGTATGACGAGTAAGCTCAGCCTTTACCCAGATTTTTCCCCAATTTAATTTTTATCACCAATAATAAAGAACCATTCATATTTACTTGATTTTAGAGAAGTCATTAAAATGAAGAGTTGGTCCTACACTGTTTGTTATGCCAGATGGTTTCCCAGTTAGCATAAGTTTAACAGAGTCTAACTCACTCCCTTGTTTAGATGTCATCTCTAGGAAAGAAAAAGTATGTTAGCCATTTATAGGCATAGCTCACCAGGTGTATTCCCCTAGCATATAGTGGGGAGAAATTCCAGCTGGAAGTATCCTGGGCCTAACTCCAGCATTTTCACAATTTCACTAGGTAATTGAATTTGAATTTATTTTAAAAGAAAAGAAAACCTGGAGTCTAAAAATTTTTAAGAGTTTTGGGCCAAGACACATTTGCAAGAAAATGCTGATTACAATCTTCCCACCACTCAGGGAGTGAAGCAAACAGGGGAAACAGAGCAGCACATTAGCACAGCCAGTGGGCTAATACACACAGCAAAAGAAAGTTCCCATGAAATATTGCATTGCACCACTTCCTGAGACTCTAAATATAACTTCATTTCCTTTCTGATTACTTTTCCTTTTCAAATGAAATATTTTTTTATTTCACAGAATTAATGTAATCATAATTTCAAATGGCAGAGTTTAACAAAAATTTATACCTTCAAGTATCCCATTTTTAAGTTTGATAAAGAGGCCAAAAGAAATAAAAAACCAAAACCTTGTTTTCAACTCATCAGTTAAAAAAGACACAAGTATATAATTGCAAAGCCTGTAACTTTAGTGTCTTAAAGTGCCTTCTATTAATGACAATAGGTATTCCAAAGATTACCTGTACTAGATTCTTCATGCTGCTGTAAGGAAGTGCCAAAACAGAGAGGCTTAACATGTATTCTTTCACATTTCTGGAGGCTGGATGTCTGCAAGCAGGGTGCTGGCACGGCTGTGCTTGTTCTAGCTTCTGGTAGTTGCTGACAATCCTTGGTGTTCATTGGCGTGCAGCTGCCTGACTCCAGTCTCTGATCTGTCATCATGTGTCTGTCTTGCCTCTGGAAGTCTGTGTCTTACCCAGGCATTCTCCCCTGTGTATGAGTCTCTTCATGTCATCTTCCTCTATGCATCCTTGGTTGTCTCTTGCCTTCTTTCTACAGTGTCATCAGTAATTTTGCATTGAGGACACACCTGCTCTGGTGTGGTTCATCTTAACTTGCATCTTAATTACTTCTCCAAAGAGCCTGTTTCCAAATAAATCACATTCACAGGGAACAGGGGCTAAGAACTTCAACAAATCTTTATAAAAAAAACCCATTTCAACCCACAAGACTACCAAAGCCAAAAAACAGAAGACAGGAAGATAGAAGAATTAATATGACTTTTGACTTCAGTGGGAAGAAAGCAGCTTTGACCTACTGAGTTCTTGGCATATTGTCAATATCAAATGACTTAGACAAGTAACCACTCCTAGTTGTAATTTGTGGTCAGAAGTAGTCAGTAGGCCAATAACCCTGGACATTGTATATATGTATTTTTCTAGCTTATCTATAATTAAAAACAAGCAAACCAAAAGACTTCATCTATAAGCTATTTAGTCCACTTTGGCACATTGAAAATTTCAAAGTAGTATTTCCACTCCCTTGCAAATGCAATATACATAGGTACCAAGAAACAGTGCCTGAAAAGGGTGTCAGGAACAATTAAAAACAGGAGGAGTGGGGAGCCAGGTACAGGCACATACCTGTAATTCCAACAGCTCAGGAGGCTGAGACAGGAGGATTGAGAGTTCAAAGCCAGCCTCAGCAAAATCAAGGCATTAAGCAACTCAGTGAGACCATCTCAAAATAAAATGCAAAATAGGGCTGGAGATGTGGCTCAGTGATTGAGTGCCCCTGAGTTCAATCCCTGCTACCCCCAAAAAACTAAAAAAATATATATATATACACATATATGGAAATAAGTGTGTGCCTTCTCACTGGTGACAGTCCACTCCGTTAATTTAGCTCGTGACAGAACTACCAAGCAACACCCTGCTTTCCAGTGGGTTTTCTTTGTAAATACATGTATTAGTTTAATTAGGAAAGTGCTTATATTGTTTGTTCTTATTCTAATATAACTAATAATTTCTTGCTATTCTTTGTTTTTCACAGTGTGATATAAGTTTATCATTTATTATTCATTGTTTCAAGGCTATTTGGACACTTCTTACTATTTAATAGGCATTATTATAGACATTGTGGATAGAGCAAGTTAGAAAAGAAAGTCCTTGCCTTTGTGAATTTTCTATTTTATATAAACATGATAAACAAGATGTAATACAGTCAGCCTCTATATCTGTGGATTCCACATCTGGAGATTCAATCAATTATGGTACAAAAATTAGGAAAAAAAATTACATCTGTACTGAACATGTGGAGGTTTTTTGTTATTATTTCTTAAAAATGCAGTGTAACAACTATTTACATAGCATTTACATTGTATAAGATATTGTAAGTAATCTGGAAATGATTTAAAGTATGCATGGGATGTGCATCAGTTAGAGGCAAATACTGCACTATTATACAGGGGACTTGAGCATCCACGAATATTGGTATCCACAAGGTGGTCCTGGAACCCATTCCTGTGGATACTGAGGAATGACTCTATGATGTCAAGTAATGAAGTATGATATTTAAAAATCAAGCAGAACAAGTAGCTAGGAAATAAGTAGGGCACTAATGTGGAGAGAGGGCCTCTGAATGTCTGTCTGAAGAGGGGACATTTGAACGGAGTTTTCAATGAAGTGAAACATTGCAGTGTGACTGAAGGAAGAAGCAGAGAGTACAGCAAATACAAGGACTTGAAGAAGAGGCATGCTTGATGTGTTCTTGGAGCATTATGGCTACAGCAGAGTGATAGTATGGAAGAAAACGGATGGAGAAGCATCTAGGAGCCAGTCACATAGGATCTTGTAGACTATGAGAAGAACTTTAGCTTCATTCTCAGAAAAGGAAAAGCATGGGAAGATTTGAACAAAGGAGTGATGTGAGCTGATTAACAGTTTCTAAGGCATGTCGTGGCTTCTGTATGGAGAATAGGCTATTAGAAAGCGAGAGTGGAAGCAGAGCTAGGATATCATGGTGGTTACCCAGGCAAGAAATGATAGGAGCAACAAAACAATGGTGAAGAATGACTGGGTTTAGGTCATATTTTGAAAATAAAGCAGAGAGAATTTGTTGGTTGTATTGGTCAGGATCTGGCATTCTATGGGAACAATTTTAGGTCTTTCAGTAGAGAGAATTGAATACAGGAATCGCTTACTCAAATAATGGAACAGCTGAAACACTAAACCAGACAGTCTTGATCCAGAGATTAACAGATGCAAGAAGCGTGGAAGGGACTACCTGGCTGGATAGAAAGTAGAGGGGAAACAGTTGCCACCAGGAACATCATAGAACACACAAATGCCTGTGTTCTTCCCTCTCCCTGCTGGCCAGGCTTCTCTCATTGCTGCCTATTGGCTGGGCCTCACCAGGAGCCAGAAGGAAAGGGAACCTAGGAAATGTAGCTCCTCCTCTGATGCCAAGGAAAGCAAGAGAGAGGAGAAGAATGACTCTGAGAACAAACAGGTATTTACCAGAAGACTAGTGGACGTGGCATATGGGGAGAAAGAGAGGAACCAAAGATGACTTCAGATTTCTACATCTGAACATTAATATACATGTCTAATATTAATTGCATATCCTAAGAGTTATGCCTACCCTGTTAGCAAAGAGTATGTCTAATATACGTTAATTGATTTATAAATAGGCCTAATATATGTATACATGCACATAAATCCTAAGCAAGGATGTCAGATAGCTGTCATCTCAAGTGCCAAGGATGATCTGTAGGCAGGGGTTGTCTGAATTGCTGTGTTAAGAAGGATTCTAAAACTGTATCCATGTTAGAATGATTGATAACCAGTGCCTTCTTACGGGCCTGGAAGAGGGCAGTTGCCACACAAGTGCCAGAAGTAGCTGGGTCAACAATGAAGCAATGACTTCTGCATAGCAAAGGCAGTGTGAGCCAAGCCCCTCACCTAGGGTGCTTCCTGAGGCATGTCTTGTTTTCCTAAAGATAATGGAGTCAGGGGGCTGGGATTGTGGCTCAGCGGTAGAGCACTTGCCTCGCATGCGTGGGGCCCTGGGTTCGATCCTCAGCACCACATAC